>JACGDI010004221.1:1355885-1367241 GCA_014898725.1 Jacaranda copaia
GTCCATTCGCACCCGATGTGCCTGGATATCTGTGTACTTAGTCTGCCACCATAATTTTGCATCACTCGTCAAATACATGGTAGTGGTTGCTACTTTTCTCATTTCATCCTCAATATTAGCAGCCAAAAAGTATTGTTCCATATCAAAAAGAAAGTTCTCGACCTCCTTTGCCTCTCTAGCACCGTTATAAGACCTAGGCTCTGGAATTCAAAGCCTAGCAACTGGGTCTGGAGCAATGGCAGGTCCATTACTCACTGCTCTCTGAAGCAAGCCAATCTGAATCGACATTGCTTCCATTTCCCGTCTCAAATCAGCCATGTTGTTTGCCCTTAGCGCCTCAGTCAAGGCCTGACAAACATCTCTACTCTCACCCAACTATGAGTGGAGATCCGTGATCTTTGCCTCCAGTCCTTTGACCTTCTCCTCTAAGGTCTTGACCACGTACTGCAACCTGGAGTTCTCATCCTCCAGTGCATCCAATCGCTGTTTTGTAGTACCAACCCGTCTTGGGGCTTCAGTCTCTTGCCCCACCACATTTGCGGAAGCTGCAGGTTCTAGCGCCATCGCCTCAGCCTCGTGGATCAAGAGCCGAGGCTCTGATACCACCTCTCACAGGGCGCTCCTTAGGAGTATGTACAGTAGCACACTATGTGGCTAGTAGCTGGCCGTTTGGGAGCTACGTCCGCCAAAACTCGATAACCAAAACCAACAAGAGCCCAACTACTATCAAGCTCGATAACCGACAACCCACAAGAGCCCAACAACTGTCAAGCTCGATAACTGTCTACCAACAAGAGCCCAACCACCGTTAAGCTCGATAACCGTCAACAAATAAGAAAGCTTTAAGGGGCATGATCAACTAGAAAGAAAGCTTGCATTCATTGATGAAAATTGCATTACAACATTTACAATTGCCAAAGCAACAACAGACGTTGAGGGGGACTCTAGCAAAGTACAGTACATCTCAGCTTCAACTACGCATTCCCCCCTATAATAGGCTAAAAAAAGATTTCTATAGTAACAGCACTAGATATTGAAAAGCTGAAAATTATAACAAAACGGCAGTATCCTGCCTACATATTTAAAAGAGGGAAAAAAAAGAAAAGGCCTACACCTAGGACACGGTAGATGAACTCCTTGGAGTGCAAGTCCATTGATGCAGGTTGATTGAGGGGCTGAAAGGGCGGCCTGAGTGCCCTGTGGATGGTCAAGGTACTCGAGGGCGAGGGCGACCTTTGACACCATGGCAGCTTAGCATTAGCATAGTTGAGTGGACACCTATTTCGAGCGATCATGTCGGGTATCTGCATTGAGTTTTTGATTTGGGTACTCATGTTTAGAGATGGTAATGAGGCAGGGCAAAATTCAAACTTGAGCTTAACCTGTCCTATTTGGGATGGGTTTGGGGTGACAAAATAGGGTATGTGGCGCAATATTTCTAATCCAAATTTTCTGTGGTCGACTATGAGGTTTACCAATCCCACCCCAAACCCACCATGCCACTCCCTATATAAATATTATGTATAATAATAAATATATATTATATAATTTGTTTTATATTTTTCTAATTACAAAGAATGTCCAAGCTAAATAGTTTAGGGTTCCATTTCCCAAATAGTTTAGAACTATATAGTGGAAGCTTGTTGGACTTAAAAATTTTGAGTTTTTTTTGTTTTAGTTTATTGTCACAAACTCACAATGTATAAAAATTTGGAATGTTGTGCTGGTTATTTCTTTACTTATATTCTTATCTTCTATTTTGCTCCTAAAATCTTATCTTGTTTGCATGAAGTTTTCATTTTTGTACCTAAAATTTGTATTTTAATTACTTTTAAGTGGTTTTGATTTTATGCTTTCATTGATTGATTCAAAAATTTTTAATTCTTTTTGGGTTTGCGTGTTAAACCTGCTAACTTGATGGGACAAAGCGAGGTAGGGTGGGGTAGGGTATGATATTATGGGGCAGGTGGTATGGGGCGAGCCTAACCTGCCCCAAATCCACCACACTGCTATCCCTACCCGTGTTGGGCATGTTTGTTGAGGTATGTGAACTTAGACATTTTGCCATAATCAATTGAATGCTCATATTTCTAGTGAATATTGAACTCATGTTCTCTTGTGATGAGGACCATATGAATATTGTTGAGTAATACTGACGTCATGGGGAGACTTAAAAAAATTTCTTGGGATTGAGATTTCTATCTCAAAAGATGTTGAAGTGTGCAAGATGTTGAAGACATGGCTTAAGATCTTGCACTCCGCATATGACTTAGAATTTGTTCAAGGTGCCTCATGCTTAGGAAACTTTTTTCGGCTCACCTTCTGATTGTGTTAAGTTAGTGAACTTGTACTTACTCTACTTTCATTTAACTTGAAATTTGGTAGGTTTCTGACTTATTCTATTTTTTGGAGGTGTAGTGTCAGTTGCTTTGTGTTCAGCATAGCCTTAGATAGATTTTTCGAGGATATGGTTGTAAAGAGAATTCCTCATTGGTGATTTAATAGATAAGATTTCAAGGTGTTGTCTTTCTCTTTTTCTTTATTTTACTTTACCCTAGTTCATGTGAGCTTTTGTCTAACTCATTAAAGTCAGTAGACTTCTTGGGGCATATCAACCTAAAAAATGATCACATCTTGAGAGCAGGATACATGGAAGTAGGATATGATTTAAGTTAGAGTCCCGAACTAAGTTAGAGTTGATAGGTTCAAAGTAAGGATGATGCTCGCTAGGTAAGTGAGACTACGTCCATAGGGTGCGAGAAGGCAATGCATGCTTGGTCGGGCAATAGGTGATGTCATCAAGCATGATTTGGAATTTTTTATTGAGGTCTCATACCTTGGTGATTACCTCAAGTCCTTAGCAGGGTCTTGTGCCCCTTAAATAACTTAGAGTTCTTTGCAAGGCTTTAGTATCATTTAGTAGATATCTTCAAGAGGGCTTCATCATCATGGTTTACATAATCGCCCCTTGTCTTTCTTTGAATGGCTAAGCATTAATCAAGCACAAAGTGACTTTTGCTTTTGCCATATTGTTGAATACTTGAATCTAGTGTCTTTTTTGTGAGCGTTAGAGTTTTAAGAGACCCAAAGTTGTTTCCTTACTAAAATTAAAGTTTTTTGTGAAGCTAAAGGCAGATTCAGTAGGATAGAATCTCGTGGAAGAGAGAGAGCTATAGCGATGGTGAGATATTGAAAGGGAAAGACAATCAATTGAAGTATTTCGGCAGCCAAGCCAAAAAGTGAGAGTCAGCTAAATTACCAAAGGAGCATAAGTATTTGAAGGTGAGATTTGCTAAAGAGATAAAAAAGTTAGGAGAAGTTCTTATGTCTCTCTATTGAGAGAACGTTTGTAGACATGGCTTGTAAAGATACGACCAGGGAATATGAGGGCTCTAGCAAGTTCCTTGAGGTGATATATGAGGAGGTGATGGTGGAGAAGCTGATAGGTATAGCTCTATACGAGTGAGAGTTATGTTTAGGATGATGGTAGCAAGTAAAGTTTGCATTTGGGATTTCGATGCAACTTAGCATTTTTTAGTTAGTTTGAGTAGTGTGTCGTTATTTACTTTCAAATGCTAAGTATTAGTTAGACATTATCTTTCTCATTTGAGTTTAGTTAAGTTTACTTCATCTTTGCTCAGTTTGCGTACATTTAAGGTTTAGCTAATTGAATAAGCATTGAATTTGTATACTTGTACTTTGAACATTAGGTGATGGGAGGCATGAATATGCCATTATGAAGTATAAGGGAAAAAGCACATGTCACAAGTTCTTGCAGGGCAGTAGACTTGGGCACTCACATGGGATCAAAATTGGATGCCTACAACTTACTCACTGGATGCCCATTCGGGTATTCTTCGCTGGCACCTATGGGATGCTAGGCTCGATGTTTGTCTTAGCATTCATTGGTAGCACTCAACTAGGGTGTTGGGTAGGCATTGATGCTTAAGCACTTACATAGGGTACCTTTGCAGCATATCTCTTTCCAATTCGCATTTTATGGTTGTTTATGTTGTCTTTGTTAGACTTGTTGATACAGCAATTTATTTGATGGTCATTTGGGGACTTAGAAAAATTCATTGATAAAGTTCTATTGGGACTTTAATGTGTTCATGAAGTTGAAGTAACTGTGAGTATGTCGTGTAATGAAGTTTGTTAAGGAGGTATGAAGCCCTTTTCTATGCACTTTCATTGGTTCACCTTGAGTGAAGTAGATTCCTTCCAGGGAAGAAGGTTAATGCTACATTCAAGTTGAGCATAGGCTAAGTGTCAAGATGAAATGAAGCATTCTTATAAGTCCTCTATGAGGCTTCATAATAAGCGTACGACGACATGTGGAGTCATCAAACTGAGAGATTTCCTTTAAATGTTTGCTAAATGTTGAGATGTTGCCTTTCTTTTCTTGGTGAAGATGTGAGGTGTGCTTCATTTATTTGATGATATAAGTGTTTTCCAAGATGTTCTTTAGCGAGTATCTTTAGAGAGATAGCCGCATACCCGAAGAGAGTTGAAATGAAGTTTTTTAGAGGATGCCAAATACTCCCAAAGGAAGCTAATGATGGACCATTTTAGAGGATGCCACATACTCTTGAAGGAATCTTATAGTGAACTTTTCTAGAGGATACCACATACTCCTAAAAGGAGCTAATAATGGACTTTTTAAGGATGGCACATATTCTTAAAGGAGTTGATAATATACATTTTTAGGATGCCATATACTCTTGAAGGAAGTCGACAATAGATTCTTGTAGGGGATGCCAAGTACTCTCAAAGAAAGCCAATAGTGGGCCTTTTTAGAGAATGCCATGTACTCTTGAAAGGAGTCGATATCGAACTTTTTTAGAGGACACCACGTACCCCTAAAGGGAGCCAACAATAGACTATTTTAGAGGACCACACATTCTCTCGAATGAGGCCAATAGTGGATTTTTTTAGGATACCTCATACTCCTAAATAAAGCTTGGCTCCCAAGAAGCCTATAGTAGACTTCTTTAGAGAAGATGCCACATATTCCCAAAAGGAGCCAAGGTTGCCACGTACTTCTATGGGGAGCCTATAGTAGAGTTCTTAAGATATGCATGTGTCCACAAAGCCAATGTTCAACAACGCATCTTTACCTTTGCTTCTTCCAGCTAATTCTTTAGTTATTATCAAGATTATTGCCACTATAGTGGAGTTGCCGGGGTTGTGGTAGTGTTAATGCTCCTTGGGGTTCAAACTGTTGTTTGGTCTCCATTTGTAACTTTTGCTCTCATTCACTAGTAAGCCTTCTTTTGAGCTAAACATCTTTTGGGTTGTGCATTCCTTAAGGTATCCTCTTTAAATTAATCTCTCAATTTTGTCCTTCAAGTGGCAATGCTCATTTTATGGCATGCCTGATAGTGCGGTGATAGCAGTACCATTTATTTAGCTTTAATTTCTTAAGGTGTACATGGGTTTTCTACAATGGTCGTTGGGTAAGGCTACACTGCAATGATATCATTAACATTTTCATTTGGGACACAATGCGGGGTGTGTGTATGGCAAGTGTACGAGGAAGACTACATCTCCAATTCTTTTATTTCATATGGCTATTACTCCCTTCATCACGTGCCTTTTGTTTAAGGGCTTTTTGAGGAACTAAAGCTTCATCCATACCGATGTACTTTTTCATGTGCATTAAAAGCTCTTCTAGAATATTAAGAGGTTTTGTAGCAATTAATTCCTACAACTTCAAATGCTTTAGGTTTTGATGGATGATGTTGAGTAAGAGCTTTTGGCTAGTGTGGGAAACTTCACATACTACTTGGATGAAGCGGTTAAGGTAAGTCCTCAGAGACTTTCCATTCTTTTGCTTGATGGTGAATAGACATGTTGCTATTTTAGGGTATTTATGGTTGATGGAGAAGTTCTGAAAGAAACACTGCACTAACATTTCCTATACAATGATGGACCCTATTGGTATCTGATTGAACCATGTTAGGGCTTACTTGATAAGTATGGAGTGGAACAACTTGCAAGATGCATCTTTACTTAAGTTGTAGAGTTCAATCCTTGCTACAAAATTGTCTAAGTGCTCCTTAGGATTTGCAGTGCCATCATGCTCCAATAATTGGGTTATCTTCACTCCTAAGGGGTAATGTCTCTACTAGGATGGCCAGAGAAAAAGGGTTCTGCCAAGGAGACTGGTTGCTAAAGAGTGGTTAAGAAATAACAAAGAAGAAGTTAAGAGTAAAAGCAATATATTTTTAATTAAAAGTTTACCAAAAAAAATATAATTACACTTTGAATTTCATTTGGAAAAATTATTTTAGCATACTTATTTTTTTATTTCAATATTTATTTTATTTGCATAAAATTTTCATGACTCAAAACACATAAATAAATAAATAATCTACAATTTGCTTATATAAAAAAGATGTATCAATGGTAGATATAAATAGAAAAAATGCACCAAAAAATAGTGGGTAAATAAAATCTAGATAAAGGTAACAAGAGTTTACAGTAAATAATAGATTAGGAATAATAAAATATATTTATATTTTTTTATTCCTTTTAATATTCATAAGTGCATATCATAACTTTTTAAAAAGTTTCTACAATCAACATTTTGAGAAATCAAAGTTAATCATATCATAAATTGAGATTGTGAATTTTTTTTAATTTTTAAATTAGATAATTCAAACAAGAATGATTTGTGAAAAAAATAAATTGTGATATCTAATCATATTTTTTCCTATAAATGTAACTTAACTTTGGTTTGTACAATGTTTATTTTAAAAAATATTAATATAATTTTCACCTTCTATTTGAGTTATCTTTTCTATTGTGGAATAGGTTCCTATGTTCTCATAAAATTTTCATCTATTTAGACTTTATATTTTATTGTTTTGGTTGAGTTGCCTCAAATTTATTGAATTGCTGTTATAGAAAATATAAGTGTTTTTTTATTTCTTGTTGCATCATTATAGATGTGATGGCTTGTGATGAGCATGAATTTTAGTATGTTTGATATTAATGCATTATGATTTCGAAAAAAAATATTTAAATGTTGTACAGTGTATTTTATTAAAAAATGTATCATTAATTAAATTACTTTTACACAAAAATAAAATAATATATAAATTATATTTTCAATTATAATTAGTTTAAATTGTCCGTTGTATGGACATATGCTAATTTTTTATTTTTTTTTCAAAATTGGAAGTCCATTCACTCATTTATGCCTAATCAACAAAACTCTACTAATAATTTAATTAACTTAATTCAAGTTCCGCAATTCAACCTTTTACAAGATTATATTTCGTTTATTATTTGGGAACTTTTTCAAGCTAGACATAGATTCACTATTGACTACACTAGTTCTTAACTCTAATATTGTTCAATTATGTCATAATCTTTATGCATCCCTACTTCTTAAAATTATGTACTTATATAAATAATTGTAAACCAAATTTCATTCTCACTTTAGCTTGTTGTTTTCTTTCAACGAAGAGCCTCTTTTCTCTCAAAGGAAAGCCTTTACTAAATCCTAACTTCTCATGGACATTTGTTTTTATCTGAACCATAAAACAGCAACCACCACCATCATCATGCTTCAACCTCTCATCTTGTTGTCTCAACCCTCGGCTGCATTTGCTATGCAATTGATGAAATTAGTCAGGAAAATGGTTATACACAATACTTTATTTGGAATACTACCCTGCTGATGTTAATACTTGATGTTTTTAATATCTCTTTCCGTTGCCATTTTTTTTTGATTTTGCAACCGGGGAGTTTGTTAATTGTGCTTTTCACAATCTATCTCTTTTCTCTTTCATTATGTGTTTATTGTTTTTTCTTTTTCTCTTTTCTTATTATTTTTTTTGTTCTATTTTGTTCAGATTTTCATTTTCTTTTTTGTTTGTTTCTATATAGCAAACTCGACTTTTCCTTTTAGTTTTGTTTTTTTCAATTCACTTGTCTAGTTTGTGTGGTTGTAGGTTGTTTCATGGAGTTCCGTTTATTGCTACTAGATGGAATCTTGATATTGGACCTTTTATATTTTTCATATGATGGAAGAGACAACAGAACACTTTGGAAGCTTTCTCAGTTTGATTGAAGAGGAAGAAGCATAATTGGATGCTTTGAAATTTAATGGAAGGGAGCTACTCTAAGGAGTAAACTTGATTGTGGTTGGTCGTGTGGTGTCAATAAAGATGTTTTCTATTTTTTTTTGCGGGAAACGTTGTAGCGAATATTGCAATCTTATGAAGGTCTGGAGATCGCCTATCTCGATGAGTAATGTTTTCTCATAACCATTAATCACATGCTTTAAAGGGTTGCCCATGGATGCATCACTATGTTGTAATACTTCATGTAGTTCCAAAAGGATATAATCTTATGAGTATAATCTTGATATGATCAATATTGTTATTTGCATTTGGTACATGCCACACCAATTCAGGAACATGAGCATTGTGGAACAGACAGAGAGCTAGTTGGAGGAATTTGAGGAGCTTATATCTCCAAGAACTGGAAAAAAATATGATGAGAATTAGGGTACCAGTTGATGTCACCAAACTACTCTGGAAAGGGATGAATATATGAATAATTAAAATTAAATAAGGTGGATCGATTTAAATTTTAAAGGTTATCAGTTTCTAGTTTTCTCATGGACTCATTGGGCATTTGGGAAAGACATTTTCAAAAAGATATGAGGAAGCTTTTTAGAATCCAAGAAATAGGTTAAATACAGCCCTTGGTTATGTGTGGAAGACTCTTATTAAGGTATATCTTTTTCCAAATCCAGATCTCTACCTTATGCCCAAAATCTCACCCTCATCCACCAAGATCATCACCATAATTCTAGGCATGGTTCATAGATTTTCTATTTCCACTTTACTACCCCTTTCTCCACGAACTACCATACACTATCCACACAACATCTATTCTGCCACACCATCCCAAGACTGAGAACTCCATGCAAGCCCACCAACTCTTTATGGAAAATATTACCCCACATTTCACTAATGACACATCCATGCATGCATGTACCCCAAACACCCCCTCACTTACCCTAGTCACCACCCAATCCATGTCCACTACAGACTACAAAATACACCCCACCATATAGTCTCCATCAATTCATGCATATCACATCTCAACTCCCTAACTTCATCCCAATACCCTAGCTTAAACCTCTACTTTACCCAAACAAAACTATGTTGCCAAATACTGCCAACCATACTCCTAATTTGGATAGCAAATTCTTCTTTGGAGAAATCATTGAGAAATTTATTAATCTAACTAATGTTCATTGCAAGTGATTCATCCAAATTCGAACAGTGATAGTCTAATCTGAAATAAAACTTTTGCATTTGCTTCCGCTACTTCAATCTTTAAATACATCTCAATTCCATTAGAATTAGCCAAAACAACCAGGTTATGTAGTTTAAATCTCTACCAGAGTGACATTAACATCATGGATCTCTTTCTCAGCTACTTTAGAGATATCCTACCTACAAATAAATAAACAGTAACTCAACTTCATATGCATGTATGTGTGATGGAAAAGGGTTCAAAGAATTTGCATATAATTCTATGAAAAAAAAATTTGATCTTTCTATCTAAATGTCAAAAGATATATAAATATATGTATATTAGACTCTCCACATTATCATGACAAGAACGCATAAAATCAAAATCGAGATCTTCAAGCACAAATTATGGCAGACTCCTTTTGAAATCCCTTTGAAAGAACATTCCTTACTCAACTTATTCAAGGATATCTTATAAACAAATACAAACCACTTAACTTCACAATCCACATGCATAATGATAGAAAGGAATTATAAAATATGAACGTATTTCGCTACAAAAATAAAAACAATTGATCCTTCTATCTAAATGTTAAATAATATATAATATATAACTAGGCTCACCATATCATGAAAAAAAGACTCATAATCATTGGAAAGATCTTATTCATAGAGCAGCAAAACTTGTTCAGAGAACAGCAAAACCTATTTAGGAACTAGTTGAGGAACAACCTACAGTAGTTCCTCCTTAGTAATAGCATGGAGCAGGCTCGGCTCATCTTGTTTAAGGATATCCTATAAAAAAATAAATGCAACTCAGCTTCACATGCGCGCGCGCGCACACACACATATGTGATGGAAAAGATTGATACTTAATATAAACCAAATTCAATAGAAAAACAGAAAGAGTGATACTTTTATACCCTCACACAAATGTTAATTAAAAGAAATATATACATCTAATAGGCTCACCATATCACAATGAAAAGACTCATATGGGTCAAGATCCTCAACCATGGATTTTGGTGAAGTACTCTTTTCAAAGGGATGCAAACGTGCTTATCACATGAGACTAATCATGCAGCTGCTAGCATTGGTCTCTCCTCACTCAGACTTGTGAAGTCTGCATTTGTATCAAAGGCTTCACCACTCATTTCTCTCTCTCTCTCTCTCTCTCTCTCTCTCTCTTTGTTCCTCTTCTTCTCTATTATAAATTTAGCATAGGAAAATGTAATCCACCTGGAAAAAAAAAACAAAGGAAGACTAAGAAAATCATTATAAAAAACATGTGAATCAATTAATTAATTTATTAGTTACAAAGAATAATATTATATCAACATAGAATACATATTGTACTCCTATTATATTGAAGTTAGATATATACACCTTTCTATTTGATACAACAACAGTCCCTTGGTGAGGATTTATAAATCTATCATCTTGCTTATTATTTCTTTTAGGCAACTGTTGGTTTTTAGCCTTTTTGAAGCAAACAAGAGTGTTCTTCACCCCCAGAGGTTAGCCGTCCATATGAACATTAAATTTAAGAGTCCCAGTTATTTTCCAACCCTTTGCACTCTCTTGTACACCTGTTAGCCCTGATTGTAATCCTATTCTTTCTTTCCCTTTCATTGAAAAATAAGAGAAAGTAGATCCCTCAACAAATAAACCTAAAGAATTTGAACAATTTTCGAATTAATATTCTAAAAAAAGAAGCACGGTAGAAATATATATGATTAATTACGCATACATATAGCATGATTTACGTTATACATGCAGCAATATACAACTTGTCAGCCCACATATATATAAACACACCAGAACATATTTCTGATTACATGCAATACTATTCTCTACGCATGATATAGAATTGAAACTTCTTCATCCTTACAAGAAACATAATTTTACATATGACTGCTTGGGAATTTTTCAAGGAACATTGATCATGTAAATATATAAAGATACCAACTATCATTTTTGTCTAAACATCTATGGCTGATCAACTACTGATGTTGGATATGTTTTTTCATAGGTATAAAAAGAAGAAGGAGGAGGAGGAGGAGGAGGAGGAGGAGGAG
>JACGDI010004221.1:1367341-1396415 GCA_014898725.1 Jacaranda copaia
AAAAAAAAAAAAAAATACATGATGATAAAATACAGAAAAAGATAAAAACAAATCTTTAGAAAAATTATCAGCTTTGATTGAATAATCTCTCTCTTTTACGCCCCCGCAAGTTAGTGTATGTGTGAACAACCACTAACTTGGTGAAGTATTGACTGAAATTAGCTTGAGATAGTGGCTTGGTGAAGACATCTACCACTTGTTTCTTTACCTCCAAATGTTTGACTTCTATTATCTTTTTTTGCACCTGTTCTCTTACAAAGTGGAAGGAAAATGGCTGTGTGCTTCATTCTACTGTGAAACACAGGATTTTGACATAAATATGTGGTGTCTATTTTATCACAGTAAACCTGTAGAGGTACAGAGATAGAGACTTTGAGTTTCTGCAGAAGATTTATAACCTAGTTTGTTTCAGCTACAGCACTAGCTACTGCTCGATACTCCGCTTCAGTGGTTGAAAGTGAGACACCCCTTTGCTTCTTTGAGGACCAACTAATAGGATTTGTACCATAGTACATGATATAACCAGTTGTAGATATATAATTAGATGGATCACCACCCCAATCGGAATCAGAATAAACATATAATCTGCTATTAGGATGTCGTTCAATTTTGAGACCATATCCAGCAGTATGTTTTAGATACCGTAGAATTCTTTTGACAGCTTGCCAATGGTGCGCTTGCAGAGTGCGCAAAAATTTAGACAACTTATTGATAGCAAAAGAAATGTCCGGTATTGTGAAAGAGAGGTATTATAGCTTACCAATCATCCCCCTATAGCCCTTTGTGTCAAGTATTTCGTCGTTGGGATCAATTTTAAGTTTGACATTAGAGCTCATATGTGTTGGCATTGCTTTGCTGTCTTGCATCTTCATCTTTTGTAGAATATTTGCAATATATTTTGTTTGAGATAAAATGATGCCACCATCTTTGTGTATCACCTCAACACCTAAGAAATAGTTTAGAAAGCCCAAATCTTTGATAGAAAACCTGTTGGAGATCGCTGCAATAACCTGATTAACAACATTGATTGTTGACCCAGTAACATGATATCATCAACATAAACCAGAACATACACAACAAAGGTAGGATTATTCATGATTAATAAAGACATATTAGAGTGCGATCTATAAAAGCCCATCTATAGAAGAAATTTTTTTAACTCTGTATACCATGCCCAGGGTGCTTGCTTAAGCCTATAAATAGCCTTTTTAAGTTTACAACCATAATTTGGAAACTGTTTGTGTTCAACGCTTGTCGGTTGTTTCATGTATACCTCTTTTTCTAGATGGCCTTGTAAAAAGGCATTATTCATATCCAGTTGACGAATAGGCCATTGTCTTTGCACTGCTATAGATAAAACAAGTCTGACAGTTGTTGATTTTATGACTGGACTAAAAGTTGAATGATAGTCCATTCCTGGTCTCTGAGTGAATCTTTTTGCAGCTAATCTTGCCTAATATCTATCAATGGAGCCATTTGGTTTATATTTAATCCTGAAAAGCCACTTGCAGTCAACAATATTTTGGGAGGAGTGAGATGGTAGTAATGTCCATGTTTGGTTATTCAATAGGGCATCAAATTCTAATTGCATTGCTTGTTTCCATTTTTCATGCCTTTGTGCTTGTTTGTAGGTAGTAGGAACAAGAAGAAAGGTGGTGGTGGTGGTGGTGGCGGCCACAAGATCAATGAATATTATTTTGACTCCTGGTGACCATGGGATGTGGGCAAGTGGTGGTATTGTGCAGGTTTGGTGAGGACGTAAATTGCATGATTGAGTTTCAATTGGTTGAGAAGATAAGGCATTAGTTTGGTTTTGTTGTGGTACTACAAGTGTTGATTGGAATGGATTTGTAGGGCTTCAATATTATGTGTGGTATGTATTAGATTTGTGGTGGAAGGGTCAGTTGAGTTTGGAGGAGAAGATGGTAGCAAGATAGTTTGAGAAGTACCTGAAATGCGAGAGTTTCCACTTTCAGCGGTGTGAGGGACGGACTGTGAACTTGATTGACCACCTGTAGGAGTAAAGATAGGTGTAGATGGAGGAATTTGGATATCAATTTGTGGACTTTTATCTATAGAGAAAATTTTATCTTTTTGAAAAGTATTATTCCAAGTGATACTTAAAAAATTATTTTTAATATTTGAAAATAAATTTTCAAATGGGAAAATATCTTCATAAAATAAAACATCTCTAGATAGATATATTTTTGAAGAATAAGGTTCAAAACATTGGTGGCAGTAATTTTTTTGGGAAAAAACAAGGTATACACAGGGTTTTGAGCGTGCTTCTAGCTTATTTTTCATATAGGGCTTTAACCATGGATAATAGAGACAACCAAAGACTCGAATGGAATGGTAATTTGGTGTTTCATTAAATAAAAGTTGATATGGGGGTTTATCTTGTAAATTTGGGGTGGGGAGGCGGTTAATCAAATATGTTGCTTGGTGACGGGCAAATATCCTGAATTCTGAGGGTAGTGATGCTTTATGTAGAAGAGTTTTGGCTGTCTCTATTATGTGTCTGTGGTGACGCTCGGCTATGGCTACTTCTTTGAGGAGTGCAGGGAGGGGAAAGAAGGTGTTCTATAGCATGTGTACTTAAATATTGGTTAAGTCCTTCAGATTCACCTCCACCATTTGTGTGCAAAGACAAAATCTTCTTGTTAAAATACCGTTCTATCAATGGCTGAAATTCTTTGAAAATTTCTTTAACTTCATTCTTTTTTGTCATTGTATATAACCAAATATATTTTGTATATTGGTCAACAAAACCAACATAATAAGATTTTTTATCAATTGATAGAACAGAAAATGGTCCCCACAAATCACTGTAAATAATTTGAATGGGAAATTGGCTCTACAAAGTATTTCGTGAAAATGGTAATGAAAATGGTAACCTATTGATTTTATTACAAGAGCAAGAATCACAAAAATTAAATTTGTCCTTTGAACATACTGGCAAAGAAAATTGATTAAAAATCCTTCGCAAAGTACGAGAATTAGGATGACACAACCGACGGTGCCGCAGGTGGACAGGTAAACGCTTGACACCAAATTAGATTGAAGGGTGGGACCAAGAATGCTTTGTCCAGATGGCCACTCATGTAGTCCGTCTTTACCCCGGCCGCATGCTGGTGGCGCCCCCGTGCTCAAATCCTTCACAAGAAATTTAGAAGGAAAAAATTCAACAGATGTTAGATTATCTTGGCAAAATTTAGAAACAGAGATCAAATTTGGTTTAATGGCAGGAGCACAGAGAGCAATAGATAAATGAAATCCGAAATTTTGATGCACCCAATTGAAGACTACCAGTGTGAGAAATTAGAATAGTGTTACCATCACCCATTGAGATCTCCTCAGGTCCATGATAATCTTGGATGTTGGCAAGATGGTTTGTGTCTGCAGTAATATGGTGAGAAGCTCCAGAATCAACTATCCATGGATTTGGTGCTTGATTCGACCGGGATGCATAATTTGCTCAGGCCTCAAAGTGGTTGTGCGAGCGAGAACGACAGTTTCTAGCCACGTGACCAGCTCGATCACATAATTGACATCGCACGTGGTTTTGTGTGTTCTGAGATGACGGGGCTTGCCACTGTTGGGAGGCCTTGAACTAAAATTGTTAACATTTCGGTTAGGTTGTTGACGCCATGGTGTAGTTGGACTTGTTCTTTGATTGTTCTTGTGAATATTTTTGGCGTTATTGTTTCTCTGAGCAACTACAGCTGTGATGGCAGTCGAAGGCTTCTTGAGCTCCTCATGTTTGAGAAGCTTATCAAACAGTTCTTCACAAGTGATGGGGGAGTAATGGGCTCGACTTGCAGCCGAAATTTCTCTAAATTCAGAACCAAGGTCACCGAGGATCTTGACTATGAGTTCTTCATTTGAAAGAGGGGCACCCACAGTAGCTAATTCATCAGCCAATGATCGAATCTCTCTGAGATAATCAGTAACCGGTTTGGCTTCTTTGACAAATTTGCTAAATTGATCACGAAGACTGAAAATCCTTGTTTGCAAAAGATGCGTGAAGTGATTCCCAGGCCTGTTGTGAGTGTGAGGTGGACGCAGCAGCAATGGTAGGTGCTATGGTAGGATCCACGGAGGCCATGAGTGCATTCTGAATTAATTGATCCTGCGGTATTTTGGATCTGTGGTGGGTGGTGCAACTGAGGATCCATCTAGAGGAGAGGAAGGATCATGACCATGCATCAGCAAGGAAAATTGGGCTTTCCATGTTGCAAAATTGTGACTGCCCGTGAGCTTAACTGGGAGTTGAGGGGCAGGCGGGATTAAATTGAATAAGGCGGGGGGTGTGGTTGTTGTAGGGATAATGTTGACTTCTGGGCTGATGATTGGAGGAGGGGCTTGATCATTGGCGGCCATTTTTTTTTTAAGAAGATAGGAATAAGATTGTGTTGCAGAAAAATAAAAAATAAAAAATAAAAAATGATCCACTCGTTAGAGTTTAGAATGCTCTGGTACCGTAAAGACGATAAAATTGAGTGAAGGTTTTGTAATTTTCATTAATGTGATGAAGAGTATTTATACAAAAGAATCTCAACTATATCATCACAAGAATGGGTGATAAATTACCAGCTTTGATTGAATAATCTCTCTCTTTTATGTGGAACTCTAGATAAGTCTGCTGGGTGATAATTTATAGATATTGGTTGTCGACTTGATGTGGGTAATTTTTTGATTTTTAAAATTTTCCAGGATGTTTTTTGACGGTGCATGTGAGTGTACTCTGTATATTTGGTGGGTAAATTAAAGGAAGGAAAATTATCTCATGCATTTGTATGTATATATACATATACACACACATATGTGTGTGTGTGTGTAAATATATCATCACATCATGAATGTAACACATGTTACTGCATTTTAAAGTATTATTACCATGTATTATGCCCCTGATCTTATGTATCCATCCAATCAAGGCAGTGTACTACTTCTCAGTGAAAATTTATGAAATGGCTTACTTGTTAAATAATTTTAATATATATATTTTTTTATTTCAACATAATGTGCCTGTGTAATTTATTATTTATTTAATACTTATGATCTATTTTTTTTATTAGTTTTCTATGATTTTTTTATCACTTTTTATTAATATTTGATCATTTCATGTTTCATAACTACGCGGCCTATGTATCATTAATTTTCTTATATATTTATAGTTTTTAGTAGGGCATTAATTTCTTTAGTAGTTGTCAAATTTTTTTTTTAAGTTCAAGGATGACTGTATAAAAGATAGATTTTGCTATGTTATTTATATTGTTCTGATCATACTTTTTGAGCGAGTGTATGCAATTTTCATAGCAATTGAACTCCAATATTTGTTGTTGGTTGGTCCGTACTTTTTTTTATCCCTTGAAAGTGGAATGACAAGAATGGTAATATTATGATATTTAAATAAAATTTGAATTCCAATTTCACATTAAAAAAATAAAATTCTTACTTGCTTTTCGGAGCCGCACTAGGTGTTGAATGTTAATACATGACAGCCAGTCGAAAAAATCAAGGGAATGGCGGCCGTTACAAAGTCAAGTCGAAGGTATATAGATTATGATTACAAATAACAGAAGGAAAAATATTTGGTGAAATTGGGTCATTCCGCTTGCTATCAAATGATGAGCCACCTGATTTGATTTTGTTGAGCAGCCATTTAGGTCATTCATGCAAGAAATCCCCACCTACCTGCACTTGAGTACGGGTGGACCAAGAAATATCATTGTTCCCCCGTTTGAGCATGGGACTACGCATTCAATTTCAACTTCACCAGTAGCAGCATCATGCACCAAACAGAATTTCACTACAAAAAGGCACTGCTTTTCTAACGGAAACCTTCCCTAAAATAAAATTATTTTCTGATGGAATTTTCGTCACAAAACTTAACCCCTTCTTCTTCCCCATTTCTTTCCTCCTCCTCCACCTCCAACTAGTTCCCACCCCCTTCTCCGTTGTTGTCCATTGGTGCTGTCACTCTCGTAACTATCACCATCGACCCTCTCCATGCTTGCTCGCCATCCCTGAGCTCATCACGTCATTGCCATTCAAACATTACATTAGTGAGTAAATTTTTTCCTTTACTTGTTTTATATAGTTTTATTTAGTTAGTTATTTTTATATGTTAGTTTGTTAATTTAGTATGATTTGTATGATTTGTTGTTAGTTTGTTTAGTTTAGAATTGATATTTAGTTCAGTGAATTTGATTTTGTTAGTATTTTAGTATGCTTGTTTAGTCTAATTTGATATTATAAGTATGTTTAGTTTAGAGTTGATATTTAATTTAGTATTAATATTGTTAGTTTGTTTAGTTTAAAATTGATATTCAGTCTCATTTGATATTGATATTTAGATTGTTTAGTTCATTTGATGTTTGAGTTTAGATTGAGTTTGATATTTATATAATTTTAGTTTAGAATTGAGTTTAGGATTAAAAGAGAGATTCATGTTGAATTTCTCTTAGGATAACTTAAACTATCGAAATAACCAAGATAGCTTACAAAACGATAATTAATATTGAGGTCATAAAGAAATATTGTTGAGGCTGAATATTTAAAAAAATCATTTAAGATACTTAGACTATTCAAAATAACCTAGATAGCTTATGAAACTAAATTCCATCTTATTCTAAATGGTTATCTTACAAATTATTTTGAACTTAAATGATAAAAAAATTAACTAAAAATAATGTATATTGCCAAGTATAATCAAATTATCATTGCCTCTAATTACAGAATAACCTGTTGTACCAACCAAATTCCTTTTCAAACTCATTTCGATTCCATCTATTTCAAAGATCTTCAAAAGTTAGAAAAATAAAGAATAAAAATTTCATCTTCTCGTCTTCGCAATGCTATTCTAACCACCAAAAAAAAAAAATAATGTAATGACCCCTAACAGAATTATTTATGTAGTATAAAAGGATCGTTATTTTTATTCTTAACAAGCTTCCTTTTTATTTATTTATTTATTTTTATGTATATTTAGACCAAATTAGGCTACTATGAGTAACGGCTAATTCATGATCCAAAGTAATTCTTGGCCTTCGGGATCCTTCCACGACTTCCCACTGGTTGTGACATATGGATAGGATAAAAGAGTTTTATTTGAGTTGCCTCACTTATCGATATACTCTATACAATATTTTTAAAATTGGATCGGACATTAAACCAGTAATATTACTGGTTACTGTTCAACTAGTTCAATCAGTGGTCAAACCGGTTTGACGCAATAATTATATTTAATTTTATAAATATATATAATATTTTAATATTACTCAAAAATAAAACTTTCATTGATATAGAAAGAATATTATTTTGAAAAAAAAATTAACTTACTTATTTTGAAGTATATTTTTTAAAAAATAATAATGTTTAAAAACTAGTTAACTATAAATAAATAAAAAATAATATTTCACATTAATTTAAATAATCATTCGTTTCATACTTCAACTCAAGTAAAAATAAATTCTTCTATATTAAATATTTGATATAATTTTAGAGATATTAAACAAAATAAAATAATAAATTAAATATAAACATTGGTATATAACTATCACTTCATTAAATTTCAAAAAAAATAAATTTATATTTTAAAAAATTAGATATCTAAAATTTTTAATCATCATCTTTAACATGGTTTTCTCTTTTTTAAAAAAATTCAAAATTAAAAAAAATAAAAAAAAACTAAACCGGTTGAACCGGTCCGGTTTGACCGGACCGGTTTTTGACCAGTTTTGACATGACCGGTTTTTATGGCTCAACCGGACTGAACTGGCCTCCGGTCACCGGTCGGACCGATCGAACCGGCCGGTCCGGTCCGATTTTCAAAACAGTGACTCTATAAGGTGGGGTTGCAAACTAACAAATAAAAAATTGATAAATGTAAAATAATTAACACACCCTGGAGGTATATTTTTATAATTATTTTGTTTCGTGAACTATAAATGCCAAAAGAATAATAATTCTAAAAAAATATTGTCTGTCCTCCTAATTTTGGACACAGCACAAAACATGATCATATTTCTATAATGAAATACGCCTGTAAATAAGTCACCCATGACCCATCCTTAAATCTAGTAATTTTCCAATTGAATATAAATATTTTCTCCATAAATTGGCCATAGCAATACTACTACTTCAAATTTTGCTGCCGCTGCCAATCCAGCGACAAATCTGATTCAAAAAAATTCCCCAAATGTTGTAGTTAGGTTTTACTAAAAAATAAGAGTTTCAGTATAAAAGTAAAATGGACAGCAGCGGCGTGAGCGCAAGCGGGTTGGAGCAGATATTGCAGGACGGCAAGCTTTACCGCCATGTCAATGCTCTCATTGTTGCCCATCTCCGTGACAACAATTTCCATCAGGTAACTGTTAATTAACAATTTATCACCTTATTCTTTTGTTCCTCGGCTTATTTTCTGCTTAATTGGTTAAGAGACTTGTTTTTTCTGTAAGTAATGATGCTCTAACTTGATGGAGGTAAACATGTGAGTTTTGAATTATTTCTAGGTTAAGCAGAAATTTCTTCATCTTAGTTTATAATTTAAAATTTTGAGCAATTTGCAACTAAATATAGAGTATAATTGGCAGCTTTTCGGTTTATTTTCAACATTTATGCTGCTTTGAAGTTTATTTAGATTTGGGACGACTACAAAGTAGCTGGAAAGATTAAGAATGCAGATGTCACGGCAGAATAAGTGAACCAGCTCTAGAGTCTGTACTATTGATTAAGATGTTGAATGGTGTGGCTGCAGTGGACCTACATAAATTAAGGCATGCTGTTTCTGAGTTGTAATGGCCTGAGGAAACTATTACTATGTGTACATTAAGTCGTTTCCCCACTCCCAAAACTTTAAAATAAAAAATGAATTAATAATAATAGTTCCCAAGATTTTAGAAGAAAATACTGCTTGATCTTCTCATAAGATCTTTCCTCCAGGAGCATTTTAAGTCACTAGTCCTGACTACTCAAACTCATAGTCTTATATATATACACACACATATATTTTGGTAGGTTAAACTGATAGTTCTATACTGGCTTTTGGAGATGTATAATATTATGGTAGATTTTAGAAAAGGGTCTGTGTTTTGTTCAAAGGTTTCTCTGCTGACTAGGTGATAAAGGTATGAAGTGCCTTCTCAAAAATCCCATGGGACACCCTCAGTTTTAGGCTTGAGCTGGAATATGCTATGCAACATAACTGAATTAGCTTTTGTTATTTTTGTATCACCAAAAGGGGACTGATTATTTATTAGAGTGGTCATGGGTAATATTTTACAAGGTCCTTCTGGAAATGTATCAATGGGGTGCCTTCCATCATATGTAATATTTCTCCTCCTCGATTTTGATTTTGGGGAAACCAGCCTAGCCTTGGAAAGTAAAGATCACTGAAGGGAATCTGCATAAAAATCAAGGTTCAACTCTGTTTTCACAAATGTCAGATAACAATGCTCACAAATACCCTTTTTGCATACTCTGATTCTTGCAACCATGTTCATGCATCTTATATCATGTGAACCAAGTCGTTAGGACATGGATATTATTAGCTGGATATCGCCAGACTAGTCTTTCAACATGGTAGCATGTACATCAGATATCTGGTCATTTTATTTTTGCAGCACTCATAAATGTAGCAGAACCTGGTGTCAGAAAGTATAACAATGATTAGCATGGCAGCATTCCAAATAGTCCAGAATAATTTTGACTCCTAATTTCTATACAAGCAATTGCAAAAAGTTTTGGTTGTTGATATGGTTATTCTATTTTGTAGGCGGCAAGTGCAGTTGCATCAGCTACAATGACACCTCTAAATGTTGAAGCACCTCCCAACAAGCTCCTTGATTTGGTTGCCAAGGTTTGTGCTTTTCGGTTGTAATTGGTTTAGATAATTTATTGGTTTTCTACCAACAATCTTAAATTAGAAAAAATAATCCAAGGACTGAAGATTTAAGGAAAACAATGATAAAAGATAGGTGGTGGTTCTAAGTGGTCAACAGGGTCTTGCAGTGGAGAAAGATGAGATGTTGAAAGGAGTATCTTCAACTACGTTATTTGATTCAAGCATACCTACAGGATATGGTTCAATGCCTGCTCCACGAGTTGTTCCTGTTGATTTCAGGTGATTCATTTCATCATAGCTTTCCTGTTGGAGGTCTTACAGTCATGATGTTATAATATACATTAATATTCATATCTTAAACCATGCTATTGGGAGTGGAAATGTTGAATATCTTGATTTGTGCTTGACTGTTTTGCATACATTGCTCCAATAATTTAAAAATAAATGATGTCTTTCCACCAGCTTTCAGTAATTGACAAATTAGAATGAGGGGTTATGGTCAAAATCAAATAAGCCCAGAATACTATAATTAAACAAACAAAATGCATTTAATACATGAGTGGCATGCATTTGTTTATTAGAGAAGTTCAGTGGGAGGTGATCTGAGCAAAACCTTTTATGGTCAATGGTTTCAAACTAAAAAAAAGTCACTCTGCCTTATATTCTATTGTTTTGATGCACACTGCATTGCTTCCAGAATGAACTGCAGAAGAGCTATGCTGATGGTAACATATCAAATGCCATGTGGCTCTCTGCTGTTTACTCAACGAAGTAGATCTGACACAGGAACTATAATGATAGCTTGATGGATCTTTTTTTAAAGTGTATGCTTCAGATCTGCTTTGATTCTTCAAGGGTTTGATTGGTAGATCTATATTATCATGCAATGTAAGACATAATGTCTACTCTTGGTTTTACTGCAGCATTAGAGACGTTTTGCATACAAGTTACTTTACACAATGACTTTATTTTTAATAGGAGATTATATTTCTAAAACTTTCTTTATCATGTTTCCACTCCAGAAACTTGTCTCTTTTCAAATACTTTTTTATTTTTCGAGTCATCCATCCCATTCTAAAACTTCAATTTATGGGCATATTTGTTATGCTTTCTTTTTCTCTTCTTTCCTAAAACTTGGATTTTTGGGAAACTAACAGATGCTTTGTTAAACAGTGCTGTCCATGATACTAAAGGAGCATCAAAGAGCTTTCCAAAGCATGAAGCCCGGCATATATCAGAGCACAAGGTTGGCAATCATTATAAAAGACAAGTCTCAGAAGAAACTTCAGTTTGATTCACCGTTTCAAAATAACTGAAAAATATGCTCGAGGAATTAATTTAGTGAAATTTTATTTCTGTAGAATGTTGCAAGATGTGCAAGATTTAGCCCTGATGGAAGGTTTCTTGCAACTGGAAGTGCTGACACATCAATAAAGCTCTTTGAGGTTTGTTCCTACTTCGTGAGAAAGTTCATTTCATATTACTTTGTCCCGCTCATTGGATTCTGTTTATAACATACAGATATCGAAAGTCAAGCAGATGATGCTTCCAGATGCAAGAGATGGCCCTGTTCGGCCTGTAATACGGACATTTTATGACCATCTACAAGTAAATTATTTTAAAATGAAAGAAATCGAAAAAAGTGTTTACTTTGTCTTTCTGTTTGGCCGTATGGAAAAACACATTTGCTTGTGTGTATAATCCCTTTTCTGCAGTGTATTTGAAAATTTTTCTTCATACTTTAGATTTGTTGGGCAGTTCTCACAATTATGCTTTAAATGAAGACAGCAGCATGTGTTCTGCTGTTTGTAATGCTTTATTTTTCTACTGCAGCCAATAAATGATTTGGATTTCCATCCTCAAAATACAATTCTGATTTCTGGGGCGAAAGATCACACAATAAAGTATGGTTACACCGGTTACACGCATGTTTGAGATTGCTTTTATGCTTACAATTCATTAAACAAAAATTCTTGGTCTTCATGCTGATGCCAAAGATTTAGAGGATTTTAATTTTAAGTAACCATTTTGGGATTTCCTACAATCCTCTTGCTCAAATAAGAGAAGGAAAAGAAGAAAGAAAAAAAATTGGAAGTTTAACTTTCAATTATTTTCATTTTTCTTCAATGGATTTACTAAATGACCTACATAATGGCAGGTTCTTTGATTTTTCAAGAACAGTTGCAAGAAAAGCTTTCAAAATCATTCAGGTCACAGTTCATCCTCTTTAGATCAAAATCTCTTCTTGATTGTAGGAAGGGAATTTATTGCACTGTTTTCTTTGGCCTTTGAATTTCAACAGGATACTCACAACGTGAGGTCTGTATCGTTTCATCCCTCTGGAGAATTTCTTTTGGCAGGTTATTACATTTTTTGGTTCTATAAACTGTGATCTTAAAGTATAATAATTGATGCAGAGTATGAAACCTGAAATACTGCACTATCTGAAGAAGATATAATGATTTTCCGCAATATATATACCATATCTTCAGCACTAAACTTTGAGAAGGCTGTATTTCTGTAGTTTATTGGGAACAAATTTGATTGAATGTGCACTCAATTTTAGTTTCTGTATTTTACGTTAAACAGGTTTCTCTCTGGTCCATTTTTATTTTCTTTAGAAAATTTTTGGGAATGACAAGCTTGGTTTGAAACGATTAACTGTATTATAAATCCAGCAGGAAAAAAATTTGCTTTTCTGTTGTTTCCTAGGGTATACAAACAAAATTTTTTTCACTTATGTATAAAGAAAGTATATTCACTATAGGATGATGCTGAACCAAATCCACCCTCATTATCATATTGCAGATTACCCATTCATTAGGTTTTCCTTTGCTGACTAAAGTCTGCTAGTCTATTTATTAGGTAGTTGGCTTTGCCTGAAATTTCGTCAAACCAAAATTAGAGTTTTCCCATGATTTTTCTTCTTTCTGATTTTTTCTGTTTTTTTATATATATAATTTTCATTTTTATATTCATACTTGTGCTATTAGATATGTTGACACTTCCATTAGTTTATGAAATATATTCTAAAACCATAATCCTAATAATAGTAAGTTCCACATGCTGCCCTCATCTATGATTTTTTCATTAAGTTGAATTTTAATCAAATTGCATATTTTCTTCAGAGAAATTTCTTAGAATCCACTTTTAGAAATTAAAAATTATTAATCACTACATCAACATCCTACCATGTTGAATCTCTACATTCCATAAAAAAACAAGCAAGTGCATAAATCACTTGGAAAAATAGGTGCTGCTAAACCGGGAAAGCCAAATGTGGCATAATAAGGGACATTGTTCTGTATTATATTGAATTATACATATGGCCATATATGTAATAACCTGTAGAATTCCTATTATGCACATGAAAAAATTCTTGCAGAAAATTGGTCTGAAGGTCATACCTGATTACAGGAACCGACCATCCAATTGCACACTTGTATGATGTCAATACTTTTCAGTGCTATCTATCAGCAAATGTTCAAGAGATTAGCAATGGAGCCATAAATCTGGTATTACCTAACCCTGTTGGGCTCTGAATAAGGATATGAAGTATCTTCTGTTATGTTTCCTGAATCTATTAAGCCTCATGTTACATGTTACTTTTTCATTCAGGTCAGATATTCATCAACCGGTGGCATGTATGTAACAGCTTCTAAAGATGGTGCGATTCGGTTGTGGGATGGGGTAACTTCCCAGTGTGTCCGTTTGATTCTTACTGCTCATGGAAAAGCAGAAGCTACTGGTGCAAATTTCACTAAAGATCAAAGGTGGGTGTTTCATGTTCTGGTTTATATGAAGCTTAATGTTCTCTTGTGAACCAAATTCCTTACAAGTTGCAAGAGATCAGTCAAGCTATTGTTGCTTGGTTTTTTCATACTGTAATATTACGTATGTAAGGATTTTTGGCTATTTGTCTCACCTCTTTAGTTGATTCTTAGGTATGTTCTTTCTTCTGGAAAAAATTCCACTGTAAATCTCTGGGACGTGGGGACAGGTGGATTAGTCAAGCAGTATCTTGGAGCCGTGCACACACAACTGCGTTGCCAGGTATGTCATGTTCCAAAACTGTTGCACTATTTGAGCATATGCTATCAGAATCTTTAACACAGCCTGGTTTTTCAGATTGTCATCATATATTACATTTGCCACAGTGAGGGCAATTCTTTCTTTAGTACAAAAATTATGGTAATTTCAGTTACTATTGATGTAACGACACTTGTAGTGTCGCCTTAACAATTTCATGTTTGTAGTGCATCACAGGGATCGTGGGAGACTTATGAACACATTCATCTTCTTCTTCTTCTTCATTACACTCAAATTTGTCATTTAATGGACAATTGATGGAAATTTGCTGCATTTTTGGTCAATAGTAGTATTGCTGTTCTGATTGAGAAAATGATTCTGAACTAAAGATTAAAGTATGACATGGCTACCCAGGTTGTTCTCCACTTAAAATCATTAAAATGACCAATAATGTTTGGAATGTCTGGTGCCTAAATAAGAATGTTTTGATGTAATTTATTTTGATTAAAGTTGAATCAATTTGATGCCCTACATTTTCAATTGCAGGCTGTTTTCAGTGAAACAGAGGAATTCATACTTTCTGTTGATGAACAAAGCAATGAGGTGTGTTCTGCTTTTTAAGCTGATAAACCAATTTAGTCAGCTCAGGTGTTCCTTTTGGTGATTGGTCTTATGTTTGTGCTGCAGATTGTTATCTGGGATGCTCTTACTGCAGAGCAAGTGGCTAGATGGCCTTCAGGCCATATGAGTAGTCCCCGTTGGCTCGAGCATTCACCAGCAGAGGCAGCATTTGTCACCTGTGGGACGGACAGGTCAATAAGGTTCTGGAAAGAGACTTGAAAGTAACTATCAAGGCATTGCAATCTGTGAGACTGATGTTGTCTGCCGATGTTTTCGGTTTTACCATTTTGGTCATGAAGTGGTTTTGGATAAGCTTTTTGGCCATTTTCATTGGTGTTGCATCTAATGTCGGATAACATGGCTGAACTTGAGGGACTAGTTTCCAGTCAGAAAACGTGTAGGCAAGCTTAGGAGTGTAAACGGATATTAAATGAATTGGATATATTGTTTTTATATTTATATCCATCTAACTTTTTGAATATTCGGATATAGATTCGGATTTGATGGATTTTTAAAAATAATATCCAAATTCGTATCCGTCGGATATTGGTCAAATTTTGACATATCCGTATTCGATTATTACTATTCAGATGCATTCATATTTAATTAAATTTATCTGTATTTGAATTATTATTTTTTTTATATTCATATTAAATGATAATTATTTAAATATTTATTTATGATTATCTAAATACGTGAATTTATAAATCTATAACAAATATGTATTTTAATTAATAAAAGGAATTGTATAGTTTTATTAGAAAGAAAACAATCAAACAAATAGTATAATTTTTAATTAATAATTAATTTTATATATTATTATTAATACTAATTAATAATAATAAGGGCATTTAAATATATTAATTATAAAGTCAACTAACAATAATATTGATTAATTTTATTCTTCAATTATAATTTATATATATATATATATGAATTATGAGATTTTTATTAAAAAATATTATTTAATAAATATATATTTGTAGCAGATATTAAATGAATCAGAAATGTACTTATCATATTCTTATCCATTTTTAATTGGATATTTACTAATAGAATACAAATAATATTCTTTTTAAATGAATGTAGATAAATTTTGTATAAACAATATGAATGCAAAAAGTATAAAAGTAAATATATTTTTGAATATTCATTTATTTCCCCTTGTAAGCCAAAGTACTGTAATAAGCTTGTAGGTGATGGATTTTTTTCCCTTTTCTTTTTTGGGTCCAAATATTTTTTCCAATTGAGACTTAAGTATAAATCATATTATCATTGAGTGTTTTATAACATTGATCCATTGCAAAAAAATTATACCTTACCTATATTTATCTGTATCTATATCTATATCTATACTACTATAAAACTTCTCTTAAAACGATTCTTGAAATTTTTTATATGTTTAGTATAACTTCAATTAATAATTATTAAATAGTACAAAGTCAAGGGTTAATTGAATTGTGTCATTTTTTGAGTGTTACGGTTTGAATATAACACCAAGTGCCTTTTTCTATCTCAAGATCTTCTCAAGAAGTTGATACTTTGTATTTTCTCTATTATTGTTGTTTTTTATTTTAAATTTTAGAATGAAATTTGTTTCATGCTGATTTAGAGGATTTTGTAGGTGGGTTATGGTTGGTTACAATTGATCACTTTGTAGAATTGAGGATTTATGATTTTTTTTTCCCATCAATTATTTCATTTATACTACAATCACATTAATAAAATAAAATTATATTTCCAACACTTTAAAAAATCGCTTTGCGCAATGTAAAACACATATCAAACACGAGTCAAAATATCAAAACAATTGTGACACTTCGTTAAATGACGTGTTTAGAAATAAGGGTGTGAAAATTCAATTTAATTCAACCCAATAAATTGATCACAACTCATCTAAAAAGAATTAGGTTTGGATTTGATGTTTCATGTTTGGGTTTAATTAGGTTGGATCTGAAATTGATTTGATGAAAAAAAATAAAAAAAAAATTGAGTTGATTTTGCGTTGACCAACTTAACTTGAAAACAACAAGTGAGTAACCTAATAACCTAACTAACTTGACTTGACCCGAAAATAATTAGGATAATATATATTGTATATAAAACATCTAATCTTTTTGGGTATGTTTTATTTTTCTACAATGTCTTCATCATTATTTTTTAAACTTCATAATCATTAAGTTAATTTTTTTTCTCTTTTCTTATATTTTTCTCCCCAATTGTTTATTGCTTTTTTTTCACTTTCATTCTATTTTATTTTTTTCTTTTAATCATAATAAAAATTAAATAAATATATAAAAAATATTAAAGATTATAGGAACATCTCTATTTTAATTTATACTTCAAAATTTTAGCATGGGATCAAGTGTATCAAAATTGTTAAAAGCTCAATATTCATATTCAAATTCAATTATCCAAGTGGATTAAACTTCTTAGTCAAAGAAGAATCTATTATCTCTCTCTCTAAACAAAAGTTTGGCCACCACTGACAATACTAGTTTGCCATCAGTATTGCTATAAGCTTATAGCCATCACTGCCACCCAACACCACCATTGTGCTGTTGTTATGTGACCTAAGTTCTTTATTATTTGATGTTGAAAGTGCTTAATTAATTAATTTTAAATGTTAATTTGAATACTGATTGGATCTAATTATGGATAAGGGAACAAGTGAATCACCGCTTTTGGGCGCAGGCAGCCCTCTACTATCTATCCCATTGCATTCCATCGTCTCATATTGTACTGTACCGTATCAGACTAGATAGATCTATTGAGTAAGAGAAAGGGCTCTAAAACTATATTCAACACTATTGACTGGGATCCCTATTCATTCCGTCATTCTCGTCACTACGGAT
Source organism: Jacaranda copaia (assembly GCA_014898725.1). Classification (NCBI taxonomy): domain Eukaryota; kingdom Viridiplantae; phylum Streptophyta; class Magnoliopsida; order Lamiales; family Bignoniaceae; genus Jacaranda; species Jacaranda copaia. Next base: position 1,384,697 of record JACGDI010004221.1, read on the forward strand.
TGATTGTCCCTACCTAACTACATGGTAGTGGTCTAGGGAGCGCAATTGCTAGAGCACAGGAGAATGAAGAGTAATGATTTCAGCAATAGCAGCTAGACGGACTACTATAGTAAGTTAGTGACTACTAGAGTAGAGTTAAGTCAAAGGGTCCGCTACGTGGTTTTTCATTTATAAATTTGAGTAAGAAGAGTGAGGTGTGAGCGTGAGGGGATGGGTTGACTTTCCTGGTGGACAAAGATTTCCTTATGGCTTAATCGTAGGTTCATCCTTTTCCTAATTTCCCTTGGGCTTTTCTTAAGTCCCGTAGTCGTTCTATCTGTTCATTTCGTCTAATAATAATAAGTGTTGGAATCTTTTGGAGCTTTCCCTTTCGTAAGCATTGTATTCTATCTTAGTGTCTTAGCCAGCCAGCCCCGCACCCACAAGGCAAGGGTAGAATTCCTTAATGAGTACGAGTGAAAGCCTCGTTTTATCTATAGATTAATATTGATCAAAATTTAAAATTTAATATTAATTTTAACGTAAGTTTAAAATATGCATATTGGAGTTTGTAAATATAAAAAAATGAAATATACAAACTGAGTTGGATTTATTAGGTTAGGTTGGGTTTATGGGGTTATTAGGTAACCTGATTAAAAATCAGGTCAACCTAAACATTACTCGATTTTTTATGGGTCAGACTAGGCTTGAGTCTTTTGGATTTAGCATCAGGTTAGGTTGGTAATATAGGTAGGCCTTCGAGCCTAATAAATTTGTAGGCTTTGTAGCAAGCCTAATAAAACTGAGTATGAGGCCCATGAGTGGCGACATTTTAGGAAGTCGAATTCAACCTTAGAGGTTGAGTTTTTCCAACCCTGGGAGGCTGATACTGGCAAGCTGTAGAAGCATTACTAGTAGTCCTTACTACCCATCGCATCCGCACTAAATGTGTCTCAACCACCATCTTGCCCGCATTAAATGGTTGGCGCACCACTTATGCATTAATGACGATAAGGACTCCCTCTTCGGCCAACTGGCCATTTGTAAGGCTATGGGCTAGGTTAAAAAGACCTAAGTTATCCCTACTTATGGAAGACAAGATCTGGAGTGTATCAGGGAGAAACTTGTCATTTTAGCCTTCGCCAGACAATATAAATACCCCCTCTTTTAGAGATAAAAGTACACTTTTACACATTTCCTAAATAGTTATTCTGCTAGATTATCCTCAGGTCAAAAATTAACATACACATTACAGGGTCTTCGGCTAGCTTAATGTTTGTTCATTAGTTGCAAGATTCAATCTATGTCATCGAATTCTCTCTTTATGGTCGATCTATACCTTCTGGTTGAAATTGAGAAACTTATCCTACTAAAATTGACATCATCATTTGGCGTCGTCTATGCAATGTGGAATTTATGACTGAAAAATAATGAACATTAGGTGAACCACTTTTGAAAGAGAGAGTGATTGTAGACCTTCACCATTTCCCCCACTGCTAACATAGTTTAAGTTGGACTAACCAATTGAAGGTCCAAGTTCTCAACGAAAATAGGTGGTCACTTTAACCATCTCTCAACTCATACAAATGATCCATGATAAGATTTCTGCCCAACTCTCTGAGTAGTTATCTGTTACCTTGCAAAGGCATAACAATCAACCACTTATTACAGCTAGTGCCATTGCTACCCCATATCCCTCATATCAAGAATAGAGACCACTAAGGGAGGACAGAACAAGAAATGAAGCTTTTCATAACCATAGTAGATAAGACTTGAGTCATGGTCGATTTCTCCATGATGAAGCTTGACACCAACCATGAGAGGAGGTAGTAGATTCAGTAGAGCACTTCGTTCAACCCAATCGAGCCCAGCAGCACGAGTAGGTGGAGTGTCAGAGACCTCAACCCCGTAAGGACCTATCTAGAGTTGATGAAGATAAATGGGAGAAAGTTTTACACTAAGTTTAGTAGTTGAATAGGCAATTGGAAGAGATCTTAAAGATAAATGTTGAAAGAGTTTAGCTTGACAACACTCTTAGATTTCAACAAGAAAGGAAATCCCCATTCATTTAGGAAATAATTGATGAGTGCATAGTGATTGATGTAAAAATTTTAACCTGATTACCTAGATATGATAGGTCAACTAACCCCAATGTGCACCTGCTACAATTAGAACGCATGATACAACTACATGGCCATAATGATCATATTCATGACAAAATATTGGTCGCCTCTTTTTGGGGCATAATGCTAGAATGGTTTGTGAAGTTAGAACATGCTTTTTTATTTTCCTATGACTATCTTTGCTGGCAGAAGAAAAGCGAAGTTGCTGTACACTCACCTCCACATAGTCAAGTAGAATAAAGGTGAATCTCTTTGGGATTTCTTCTCTAGGTTCAACACAAAGGTGTTGAAGATTGATAAACCTTAGATCAAATTTTTATCAATGTCCTTTCTTGGGGATTGAGATAGAAGGAATGTACCAATGCTTAGATTAGAAAGAGATTGCAAATAATGGAGGAGCTCATCGACCTCGTGGAAAGGTATATAATGTAAGAAGAGATGAACAAGATAAAGTACAGTGGTGGCGAGGGTGATAGGAAGAAAAACAAGTAGAAAGATGATAGGCCCTAGGAAGAAGGTTACCGATATTCAAGAAAGGGGTTTCACAATTATGCGCTACTTAACATTCCTAGGAAAGAGGTCCTTTCACAATATAGAATAATAAAAGACCAAGGAAGCTTAATGAGACTAAAGCTATGAAAAAATCCAAAAAATATTGCCATTTTCACAGGTAGAAGGGCTATGACACTAATGATTGTTTTAACCTACAAGATGAGATCAAGCGACTTATTCAATAAGGTCACCTCAAAAAATACATAAATGAGAGAGCTTGACAAGCAATGGCTTAGATTGACCAAACTCCTCGTTGAGCAAGATTGGTTAGCCCAAGAAAGGTGGACAAGGGAAAGTAGAACATCAAAGAGGAGCGCCCTACATTGAGAGGCATTATTGACACCATTATATGAGGACCAACTGGGGGAAACTCTAAATCGGCAAGAAAATAGGCACAAGACATCTTAAATCAACTAAGTTGATGCAAGCTAAGACAGTCTTCCAACTCTTTACTAGTGCTGACCTTATATCTTTTTTTGATATTGACCTTTCTCATTTGGGAGGACAAGAGGTAGAGAGAAAGTTGGATTGCCTCTTATTAGTTACAATAGAAATAGCTAATTTGAGGTTAGAAAGATCTTGGTCTACAATGGTGGCTCTACAAACATAATTTTCTTATCAATGTTGGAGGGAATGAAGTTGGAAAAATTAAAGTTTGAGCTAGTTTGTATTCCTCTAGTCAATTTTGGGGGATAAAAAATTATGCTAGTTTGGTCTATAAACTTGTTCATATCTTTTGGAGAAGCACCAAAAAGGCGCACCCTCATGATCAACTGCTCTGGTTGTTGATGCACCTTTTGTGTTCAATGCAATAATTGGGAGACTAACACTCAATAACTTCAGGCCATAGTATCGACTTCTTACATGAAGGTTAAATTCTTGACAGTAGTTGGTATAGGGGAATTGCTATGCAACATAAAAAAAAGCATGGCATTGTTATACCATCTCAATCAAGGCAAATGAACAGAAAACTTGACCAAAATTGAAACCCTTGAGGGACATCTTAGTATTGCAACCTAAAGAGGGACATTCCAGCAGCAAGAGAAAGAGGGAAGATACTAGAGTCAAGCCGATTAAAGAATTCAAAATAATAGAACTCAAACTTGGAAACCCTGGTAAGATAACAACGATAGGGACAAGCTTGGGACACAACATGGAGTGCATGATGGTCAAGTTTTCTAGGAGGAGTATTGACATTCTTGAGTGGAAAACAGTCGACCCCCGAGGAATCGGCCCCCAAGTCATTGTCCATCATCTCAATGCTGACCCATCTTTCAAATTGATCAAACAAAAAACCAAAAATTGTAATGCTGAGAGGTGCTAGATCATTGAAGAAGAGGTTAACAAGCTTTTGAACACATGTTACATGGTTGATATTCAGTATCCTAGTTAGCTTTGTAATGTAGTTCTTGTCCTTAAAAATGAGGCCAAATGGAAATGTGTAATAATTTACTGATCTTAATAAAGCATACCTTGAGGACCTATGTTCACTATCTTGAATAGATCTATTAGTTGACTCTATAGAAGGTTGTGAGTTCTTAAGTATGGTGGATGCTTTTCAAGGATATTTCCAAATTTTCATGGCTCGCAAAGATTAAGATAAAACTATTTTTGTGGTTTCAAATGGTGTATATTATTTTTTGGTCATGCTGTTTAGGTTAAAAAATGTTACAGCAACTTACCAAAGACTGGTCAACTTCATGTTCAAGAATGAGATTGATCGATCTATGGAAGTCTATTTGGACGATATGATTGTTAAAATAGAAAGTGAATCAAACTACTTAGTTGATCTCGACCACACGATTTCAATATTAAGGGTATTCAACATGAAGCGTAACCTAAATAAATGCACATTTGAAGTACGAGGTAGGAAATTCTTAGGTTATATGATCAGCAAGAGAAGCATAGAGGCTAATCCCCAAAAGATCTAAGTAATTCAAGATATACTGTTACCAAAGATAGTGAGAGACGTGTAAAGGCTGGTCAGAAGAATAATTTCCCTAGGTTGATTTATTGCCTAGTTAGCAGATAATAGTGTACCATTCTTTCAGGTCCTCAAGAATGCAAGTTCTAGTGGATTGAAAAATGCAACCAGGCTTTGGTCGAACTCAAACAATACTTGATTGCACTACTGTTACTCGCAAAGCCTATGGTTAGAGAAGTATTGAGTTTATACTTGGTAGTTTTAGTGGCAACAGTTAGTTTAGTTTTGGTATTCACTCAACAATGTTAGCATAAGCTAATATACTATATCAATAAGGTCCTCCAAGGCCCTGAGCATAACTATTTGGAGATAAAAATTTTTTCACTTACTTTGATTATAGCAGCAATCAAGTTAAGGCCTTATTTCTTCTCATATATTATTGTTATTTTGAGGAATCAATTGTTGAAGCATGTGCTATCTAAGCTTAAAATGATGGAAAGGTTGACCACATAGGCCATTGAGTTGGGAGAATTTAATGTCAGGTTTCAGCTTTGTATTGCCATAAAAGCGCAGATATTAACTGATTTGTTGGTAGAGCATGTCAATCTTCCCACAATAGTTGAACAAGAACAAGAAGTTTGGTCCTTACATGTTGATAGATTAGCCACAAGCAATGCGGAAGGACATGTATTTCCTTGCATTTTTCTCAAGCTAAGGAATATGAGTTTGTGATCAAGCTCTGCTATCTAGTCACGAACAATAAAGTACTCATTGCGGGAATGAGGATAGCCCTTGATAAGGGGATTGAGTGATTAACAACTATTACAGACTTGTTGCTAGTCGTGGAGTAATTTGTAGGAAACTTTGAAGCAAGGGAAACGACCATGAATACCTACTTAGTGTAGGTCAAAAGGCTCAAACAACATTTCAAACATTTCACACTTAGTCAGGTGCCTAGGTCAGAAAATGAAAGAGTAGACATATTGTCCAAGTTCATTAGCTTAACAAAAGGTATGAAAGAAAGGACAATTACCTTTTTAGTCTCAAATAAGCCCACTATAGGCGACCTCTACTAGGGCCAGGTCTTAACTGTCAAAGAGATAAGCTAAAGCTGGATTCATGAAATAAAGTCCTATCTCAAAAAGGGAAAATTGCCATAGAATAAAGCGGAAGCAGCAGGTTAAGGTGATGCTCAGCAAAATTGGCTCTAGATGAGTATGGCCAATTGTATAAAATGTCCATCTTATGCCTTCCCATTATAGTGCTTGACATCAAGCCAGGGACAGAAGGTCCTACAAGAGATCTACACTGGCATTTATGGAAACCACTTAGGAGAGCGTGCATTAGCTCATAAGGTCATTAGGCATGGATATTTTTGGCTAACCCTGCATAAGGGCACAGTTGATTTTACACGAACATGCACTTTTTGCCAAGTGCATGCTAACATCTCTTGTTAATCAGTTGTGACCCTTATCCTAGTACAGATCACGTGACCTTTTGTCTAGTAGGGCATCAATAAAGTTAGGTCTTTCCCAAAAACTACAGGTCAAAGGAAGTACATGTAGTAGTAGTAGAATATTTTACTAAATGGGTCGAGGTAGAAGTCGTACCTAAGATAACCAATGTCACAAAAAGGAGTTTTCTATAGAAAAACATCATCTATCAATTTAGTTTTCCCAAAGTGATTATATTTGACAATAGCACTCAATTCCAAAGCAAGAGGACTAGAGACTAGTACATAAGCTTTGGGATTAAGCAGCATTTCACTTTAGTTGAAATTCCTTAGGCAAATGGTCAAACAGAGATCACCAATAGAACTATTTTGGATTACATCAAAACTTGACTAGAAGGTTCTAAAGTAAACTAGGCAGATGACCTCCTAGGAGTCTTTTAGGCCTATTAGACCACTCTGAGAATTGCCACGAGGCAAAGTCCATACAGTTTGGTCTATGGTTCTGAAGCATTCATTTTTGTAGAGATAATCCAACATACAGCTTGAGTTATACATTACAACCCAATCAAAAATAAAGCAGAAAGAGAATTCAACCTTGACACAATCAACAAGCTCCAATAGCAAGCTTTCACTAAAATGCAAAGGTACAGGTCAATCATGGCCAAACATTATGACAAAGGCGTTAAGCTAAGATATTTCAAAGTTGGTGACCTAGTCCTCAAAAAAGTTGAAGTCTTAAAAGGAACTCGACCCAAAGTGGGAAGGCCCATACTTTGTTGTAAAAGTAGCAAAACATAACTCCTACAGACTAGCCAACATGAGTGGAAGCCAATTGCCTAGACTATGGAGTGTAATTAATCTAAACAAGTTCTAAGTATAAATTAAGACCCGACTATACAAAGGGGATGCGCTCTCCTAATGTATATAATACTGCGACCCCATAGTTGCATGATCAAATTTGCTTCAGTCTTTAATGAAAGATCAAGTTGACCTTATAGTCTCATGATCAAATTTAGTTATGGTTCAATTATTGATAGATGGCCAAATTGACCCCATAGTCGTCCAATCAAGTTGTATGATTATGTCAAACCATCAAGTCATTCTTACTAGTGAAACTTGACTTAAAATTTTCAAATTATATTATCACACTTAAGTTGACCTCCTAGTAGAGATCATATAACATGATGCACATAAAATAAATCACCTGAAGTAAAGTAAATTCGATTGAAAACATTAAAATTTCATTAAAGTTTCATGAGATCATAAACATCATTCAAATGCCCTTGAGGGTCACATATTATTCAAAAGTAAGAAAATTATATAGTAATATAGCCCTCTGGTCAGAGCCAATGCCATCTCCTTGTCGAGCAGCGGTCTTTGTAGCAACATTATTGATTGCTTTGTCGAGCTCATCAATTATGTCTCAGCCAATGTCTAGTGGTGGGACCTTGACCTCCTACTCAGGTCTAAATAGAAGTGCTCCCACTAGTCGAGATAGCCTAGTTTTTTTATCTAGGAAAACACATTCCCCAGGAAGGAGATAATCTACAACATTCACCTTGCCATTTTTGATATCTAAAACTAATTCATCGAAAAATAAAAACTCTTTATCCACTACAACAACTTATAGAAGAAGAGAGACTGCTATCTCCTTGACTTGAGCATTCTCGTCATATACTTCGAGGCACTCATTTTTCGTAATGTTGAGTTGACCTTTGTCCTCTACTTGAAATTTGTATCCAAGGGACTCGAGTTGTTTCACTATACTTTGAATGCTTCCTTGGCATTGGCCATGCCGAAAGTCATACTAGCATTGGTAAAAGTGGAGCAGAGCATAAATTATTGCATGGCCTCATTCCGAATGTCAGGCAATACCTTGAAAAATTCTCTTATTGCGTAGCATAAATAGTTCTCATGTCCTTAAGCTCGACCAAATTAAGAGGCCTCTTCGGTTGAATTCATTGATTTCTTTAGTTGTTCCTTTGTGTGGCTCCTCGCTTGAATGATAGTTAACAATTCAACATCTTTCTCTTCAAGTTGCTTCGTTAGTTCTGCCAATCTCGACTTCATTGAAGCAACCTTTGTTTTGGTCAGCTCATTCAGCTCTTTCTCTAGTTTCTTGCACTTTTCCTTTGGTCTTTAGTGGTTAGTCTCACACAGTTCATACTGCTGATGGAGGTTATATCCCTATTACCTAACTTGCGAAAGATTGAACAACTCATAAGAGGATCAATTTTGCAAAAATAGAAAAGTAAGTTCAATAAGTTTGTATGGTAGGCAAAGGCTTTCAGAGCATCTAGCTACTCATAATTAAACATTTTGACCTAGTCCTTTTGAAATAGACTGGTAGTAAGCATGGCCAAAGAGTCAATGAGGTCAAACTAACACCCATCAGTATCGCAGTATTTGATACCCCAACCTTTGGGCCAAAGCGGGGTTCAGGAAAGGTTGAAAGGTTGCACAAATGCTATGGGGAAAGCATTTCGTAAGCAGCTGCATTAGCACCTATAACCTTTTTCTTTCCTTTATTGGCTACATTCTTCTTAGTTGCATCTTACTCCTTGACCTCAGTTATTTTCCTCTTTTGTTGAGGAGTAGGGCTACTCGCCACTCCTGTACTCTGAGCAATGAGCAATAGAGTGGGTTGGGGTACTTGTTCAACCCCAATTGTAGGTTGTGCAACCCCCCGACAAATCACTGCAGCCTCACAGCACTCTTGCATCCTCTATTATTTCTACATCGTAATTTATTTTGTACGATTTATGACTAGTTGACCTAAGGAAATAAACACATTTTGATTAGAAAGATTTACAAATTGAAATAATAAATTAGATCAATCTAGTAAGTTATTTCTACCTAAGCATGCGTTAGCATACAATCTCAACAAAGCAGTTGATAATCCTACCTAGACTAAGTTTCTCTCTCTAATGAATTGGAGGCATCCATCTCACCAAACTCAAGAAGATCACAAATAGAATGTTGTTCCACAATAGGCTTTTGTTGGAGTTCATCTCGTCTCTACCCATCATCTACTCTCTCAGAATGTTAAATTTGACCTACTTGGTAATCGGACATAGAAATACCTTTTTTTCTATTTTTGACCGTGAGATAAGGATAGAATTCCAAAGATTTTTCTACGGTGTTGAGAGTTAAATAGTAAAATGTTGACTCCTCAGCATGACATTGGGGGATGAAATAAATGACTGAAATTAGCCCAAGAAGGGGGCTGGTTGTGAATTATCATCAAGATAATAAAACTGCATGGAAAGAAGAAATAATTGGGTAGAAGCTGGGTTTTGCAAACTTGAAGACCTCTTAGCAGGTCAACTACTAGCTTAGCTAGGGGAAACTTAAGTCCACATTTCGTAGCATCCTCAAAAAAAAATTATATACCTTTTGGGAGAGGTATGCATTTTATCTACCGCCTTAGGTTAAATTAACTTGAACTCATCTAGAATATAGCATTTTGCCCTTATTGACCTGAGGTCATTCGACAACACTTTCGACGTAATCTCACTATAGTGGGTAGCTATAAATAGCCTACCTCTCGACCTTGGAAGGGGCTTTACCTCCTCGACTACAGGCTTAAAGGGTCCAGCTTCGTCAACAATAAGGCTAGAAAGGTCCATTCTCTCACTGACCTCCAACACCTTGTCCATTACACCCACTTCATATTGACTAGGAGATTCTAACCTCCCACTTGGTGACTTACTTGAACTTTCTCGGCTATTTGAGGCACCTATTGACTGAGTAGCCTTCGAATCAGAACTCAAAGTTGACGTACTATAAAGATAAATTAGCAAAAATGCTAAATAACATCAGAGCAAGACTTACAAAAGATATGTGCAGAGAATTAAAGTTTGAAGATTGCTCAAACTTGACTAGATATGCTCAAAACTCAACCTCAACTCGATGTGGTAAAAGTGAAAAAATGAGGGGGGTGAAAACACCTATTGATAGGCTAGCCCAAAATTTCAATCGATTAATTTGACTGGTAACTAGTTAATAAATGTATTACTACTGGTCATCTATGCATAAATATCCATGTAACCACGTACAATGGTTCTTGCCTTCACAACCTTGGTTGAGATTTAAAAACGCTTTTCCCACCTCTGCAATTCTCATCAATTTACAAAGCAAAATTTTAGTTGATTTCATGCCGATGTAATACGCTACTCCTTACTTCGACCTTCGCATGGTCGAACTAAGGAGTTGGGGGTACTCATGATATGGGTAGGCCTACGAACGTAATAAAGGTGGAGGCCTAGTAGCAAGCCCAATAAAATTGAGTATGAGGCCCACGAGTAGCAACATTTCAGGAAGTCCAATTTGACCTCGAAGGTCAAGCTTTTTTGACCCTAAGAGGTCGATATTTGTAGGCTTCAGAAGCATTAATGATAGTCTCTGCCATTGATGGCTGTGAGGACTCTCTCTGCAGCCAATCGACCATTTGTAAAGCTTTGGGCTAGATCAAACAGACCTAAGTTACCCCTATTTATGGAAGATAAGATCTAGAGTGTATCAAGGGGAAACTTATCTTTTCAGCCATCGCCAAACACTATAAATACCCTTTTTTTTTATAGACAAAGGTATGCTTATACACATTTCTTAAATGGTTACTCTGTCAAATTATCCACAAGTCGAGAACTAACTTGATCCTCAGAGAGTCTTAGCCATGGACCCTCTTGACTAGCTTAACATTTGTTCATTGGCTACAGGATTCAACCCATGTCATCCAATTCTATTCTTCTAGTTGATCCATACCTTCTCGTTGAAATCAAGAAGCCCATTCTACTAAAATTGACATCATTGGTTGGGTTTGGATTTGATATTTTTATATTATAGCCCTATCTCAACCCACCTAAATTGACACCCCTACTTAGAAATTAAACAAAAAAATTATTTAATGTGTGAAAGGGACACGACTTGGGTGTTGCAAGCATACGACCCTCGTATTGAAAGGATTTTTTTTTTTTACATATTTTTTAAAGTTTAGGATTATAAAATTACAGGAAAAATTTTTGAAGTTTAATATTTTTTCTGGATTAGCTTCTTTTATTTGAGCTTTCTTTCTTAATATTCCTTTTTTTTTTTCAAAAGTTGTATTCTATAAATTACATTAGGGTAAATTACAGCTATCATTGTTGAAATTTGATATATCTACGGAAAGGTCCTTATTTTTTAAAAAATTATAAATATATCCTTAAACTTTGTCACCATTCAATATTTTAGTTTAGTCATTAGCTGTCGTTAGGAAATTTTTAAATTTCCCATTGTATTTCTTATATTATATGCCTGATGTATATATCAGGCATGTAATTCCCATATACCTTTATCATTATACTTGTACTATATTTCTATAAATCATATGGGAATTACATGCCTGACATGTACATATATAGGTATGTGCATTCTTATATTTTTACATATAAAATTTATATTTAACAATTATGTGTGGTTGTAATGTCTTAAAATTTTTGAAAATTCTAGCAACTCGCGTCCGTATCATGTTGTGCATTATAAAAAATAAATTTACTTATTGTTGGTTAATATAATACATCTAGATGGAAGTGAAAGAATTAAAACAGTGGAAATACAGAAAGATTTGTTGCACCAAAAACTATATCTTTCATGCTTGAGTAACTATCTAATGCTTTGACAAATTAAATTTTAAGTCTTACAGCATAT
>JACGDI010004221.1:1396515-1409694 GCA_014898725.1 Jacaranda copaia
CCAGCTAATGTTAATCTCTAGCTCTTGCTCTCCTCAGATCTAGTCTTTTCTATCTAGCTATCTTGTTGGTGGCACTTTTTCTTAAGAAGAACCTATTAGAGTTTGATGGCATAGCGAACCCGCAAGAGCACTTGTACAATTTTCTAGTAATGATAGAGCTTTACAATCTAAATAAAGTGGCGTACAGTGAGCTGTTTTGCAATATGCTCACTAAGCATGCCCTTTGTTATAGAAAGCTAGAAAATATTTGAGGAACTATTTCAACCACTTTGTCCATATAGCAGATGAGATTCCTTATATCAATCAAGAGCTCCTATGCACATCTTCTAATAAAACATAAAGCACCTAGAGTTTTGTAAATCTTTTGCAGAAAACCCCCCATTACTCTGGAAGAGCTATTTAGGTGGGTGGAAAAATGCATTAAGATTAAGGAAGTTATAACTACTCAGGATATTAGCAAACATAAAATGAATGATAAAAAATGTGGTAATAACAATAAGAAATAGGGATACCGTGAGCACAATTCACTCCAATCTTTCACTGCCTACGCTTCTCTCATAGCCCCTAGAATAGAGACTTTAACCATGGTATTATAGCGGGGCCTCATTTAGCATTTTCCTTAGAAGATGATGAATGGCCCAAAGAAGTAGAAATCTAATAAGTGGTGTTACTTCCACCACGACCGTAGATGCACCATTAAAGAGCTAAAAAATAGTAAGAAGAATGATGCGGGCAAAGGCATGCTCCAAGATGCTGACATCCTATTAACACTCTTGTAGATACCACATGCCAAATCACTTGAAGGTGCCACTATTGGTACCTTTTTGTTATCTCACTTTCATTAGTTGTTTTTGATTAAGTAGTTAGAATTTTTATTATTTTTGGTTCTAAAATACTAATTTCTTTCGATTTTAAAGCTAACCCATATGAGGGTGCATTTACTTTATGATTATCATGACTTGAATAAATTTTGTTTTCTTTATGCTATTATCTTATACTACTAAATGATTAACTGATTACATAATGAAGCTCCTTGAAGCACCCTCTATCTTTATTGGCATAAACTCACTACGAGGCTTCTTTGGGAATATGTGGTAGCAGGCGTAAGGCCATCATAAATCCTCTTTAGAAGTTAGCTGCAGCATCTTCAACTAATTATTTTTGGCATAAACCTACAATGTAGTCCCTCTCAAGGAATATAGTAGCAACACATAAACCTATCGCAAATCCTCTTTGGCACTACCCTAAGAGATAGTTAAGTGTAAGCCTATCGTAAATCTTTCCTAGCACTATCTCGAAGGAAATGGTATCACATCTTTCATGAATAACTTTAGCATAAACTTATTATCTAGCTCTTATGGAGGTATGTGGTTACTACGTGTATGCCCACCATAAATTCTCTTTAGAGCTAAGTGGCGGCACCTTAATGCCTTTGGACAAACTACACTTACACTTGAATCAAATTTGGTGTAAACTAACTATTCAGCTCCTTAGAAGTACATAGATATTACATGTAAGCCGATTGAGAACCTTCCTCAGAAGTAAGTGGCAACATCTTAATAACATTAAATGAATTACTCTATCACTTGAACTAGCTTGGCATAAACCCACTGTGCGGCTCCTATGGGAGTACATAGTCATTGTGCTTTACACATACTATAAATCCTAAGGTTGCACTATTGAAATCAACTTCTAAAGCCCCTTCTCCTTGAGGGCACATAACCAATACGCCATACCTCATTACAATACTTAACATTAAGTGATAATACCTCTTGAACGAAGGTTGTACCCAGATGTCATCATGACACTTTACATCACAATAAGACCTAATGAGCATGCATCTAATTCAAACTTCACTAAAACACTTGATGACATTAATGAGACCTCCCAAGTAAAGTTTGTAGTGAGATACCATCGTACTACTTAATTTTTATGGTAAAACCTCATCGATGAGACACCTAATTAAATTTGATTCAAACAACTAAGTATTATGATAAGACCTCACTACTAAGGCACTAAACTAAATTTGACAAAGATTTTTAACTATTACAATAAGACTCCTTAGTGATGCTCGCACATATTCTCACATACCACTTTATGCAATTTGATGAATCCTCATTGGGGCTTATGACAAAGCTCAATGAGAAGAGGCTTAATGCCCCCATTCCCATGCCCTCATTATGTGCTAATCATTTATTGGTAACATAATAACACTTGAAATTCGTTTATTCATTATGCGCTAATCATATTTGGTTAACACTTGGTCTCATGAAAGAAAAACAAAATTGAAAAATGAGTTGAGTAATTACTTATGATAAAGAAAAGTGCTAAGTAGTGCTAAATAAAGGAATTATTTGAATTATTTGTAGAGATGCGAAGTCACACCATACATTCTTGAAGCGCAAAGCTTTGTTTGATTATTTTTTTGGTAAGCTACCCAAGAAGGTGAACTACACATGCTATTAATTGATATTCAAATGGCTTTATCTTGAGGAAATGAATATGATAGAGCCTAAGTGCTGGGTTCTCTGTGAACATCTAGATAGTCCACACATTGGGCTCTTGAACATCTCAGACTTCTGGCACTTGGCACTTATGCACTCCATGAATGGCCAATTGTCCCAGATGTAAGAGCTTATACATCTTAGACTCTAGACACTTGTTAGGCACTTGGGTGTCTTAAAGGTTGAGTACCTAGGTACTTGATGGTCTTAGGCCCAATAAGTACCTTAATAGAGGCAGACTACTATTAGAAGAAAAGAAAAGAAAAAAGCACATAGGAAAGTGCAAGTGAGTTGCTAAAGTGAGGAAAGTATGAAGGATAAGTCTTCTAAATAACTTAACAAAAAAGAACATAAGTAGGATGTAAATGAGATGAGATGATTCGTGAACAATTCGTGTTCATCAATCAAACAAGTTAAGCCAAACCAACCTCAATAATATTTGGTTTGAACAACTTGCGAGCCTAGATAAGCTTTTTATATATTTTGTTTAATAATAATAATATTTTGTAATAATATTTTGTTTGGTATTTTTAGAAAAATAACAAGATGAAAAATAACAAGATGTTTTGAAAAGTTTATCATTATATATTTTATTTTGAGCCTAAATAAGTCTGAACTAATCCAAACCTATATGAGCTTAAGTTTCAAACTTATATGAATCGAGGTCTTTTGCTTCCCTATGATGGGCCAAGCTCGATAAGGCTCACCCAAGCCTTTATCTATCTAACCAACCAAGTTTGACCTTACTAGATTCGGGCTTGTCTTGCCTTGCCTCATTTACACTCTTACGCACGACAATGCTCAAATCTTCATAACAAAGATGCAAAGTTTGACAATATTGGCACATGCCAACATCACCATGTATCTAGCTTGTACTTAACCTTCCCAAGAAAATTAAGAGGGTCTTACAAAAGTGAAAACTATTTGAAATCCCTCAAAAGGCTCACAAAATGATGTTCCCAGTTGAGAGAACATAAGTACGCTTAGTAAAAAAAACTTTAGCACATGAAGTGATGTCTTTGATATAAGTCCTCCAAAGATTGTGTAAAATGATGCGATGTAACAATACATCCTAAGGAGTACCTAAAAGAAATGCATTTGCATGAAGCTTTAAGTGGCTCTTAGAATAACTTAGCTTTGAAAGAGCTCATAAACAATTCTTGAAGTATAAATCTTCTTAAAAAACTCTAGTGACTTGCAAAAATAGGACGCCACCACAAAAATGGCTAAATCCTAGTGAATCTTGCATACTTTAACCTACCAAAGGGAATAACCAGATGCCCCTCGGAATTTAACTCTCTCGAAACATTGACACCAAATGGGAACTCATGAACTTGAAAATTCCTAAGTACTTTGGAGAACACAAAACTCCATCAGCAATTCTAAAGGATTGTTGAGATAAAAAGTTCCAGAAAAAAAAAAACCCAAGCCTTATGTAGAATGTGAAGTGAGGCATGCTTCAACCTCATTGTGACATGTAAGCTTACACAATTACATTTGATCTACCCTTAGTCACCATGAGATTTTAAAATTGCTCTTTAGATAAAGTAAATTAAAATACAACTTTAAGTCTTTCAGGGAAAACCTATTCCCGTGGATATCAAAAAATACCCTCTGAAATTTGATAGGGTTTATCCAAATGACTGTTGAATGAAAAACTCTCTAAAGAATGATAGAGTGATTTATAAGGTTGTGGTCCTTATTAATGACCTCAAAAGACCTCTCAAGCATAAAACATCCAAATGAAATTTTCTAAGTTGTGTGCGAAGCGCAAACTCTTGATAAACATCATCGATATCTATAAAAACATAAAATAAGTTTCAATAAAATTTTCTAAATTCTCTCGCAAAGTTATGCTATTTTCACCATTTCTTGGCACTCAACTTGCTACTTTCACAAAAAATATGTATGGTCGTATTCGCCAAAATAAAAATCATGTAAAAACATTTAACAGAATTCTAAAATTTTAGAAAGATTGCATAACTTTACATTAGGGTAGGCATTGGCCGCTAGGGATGCAAATAAATCGAGGTGAGCCAAACTTTGACCACTTTTTCCACCTTGAGCTTGAATCAAATGAATCGCGCTCAACGAGCTAATAAAATTGAGCTCGAGCTTTTGTTAGGGCTCGGCTCTATTTGTTAGGTTCAAACTCGTAATCAAGCTATAGGCTCGAGCTCGACTTGGGCTCGAGCTTAAAAAGTTAAATTATTTTATAAAAAATTCTAAAATTAATATATTTTATTATAATTTTTTATATATAAATATTTTTTTTTAAAAAAATATAGGATTGCCAATAAGAATTATTTAACTCGAGCTCAACTCAAAACTTATATAAACTTAATTTGAGCTTGAATACTTTTTGAGTTAGCTTACCAAATTCGCCAACAAACTCAGTTTGTTTGCATCCCTATCAACTACCCCGCTTGAACACCCAAAAATGTCAACTTGAGCACCAGAGAACACGTCGGGTGCCCAGCTATTTTCATTACACTTTGTGCAACCACTACATAGGTTCAGTAACACACCAAATTTCATGTGAGGCTGACCAAGTCAAACTTTTCTTACTACTCAAATATATCACTCATTGCTAACTTTGGCTGCGATTATTCATTTTCATTAATGATTACCCTTTTAACTATTTGATCAAGTAATAATTACTGTAACCAATGAATTTGACATTCCTTCAACATTAACGTATTATGCATGTCTTTTCCTTACTTGATGATGCACCTAGCAGTATCCATGCCCATCAATTCCTTTACAGCAGTACTTTCGCCAATGACCTCTCTCTTGCGCATGAAATTTGACTGGACTTAGGTTATAATTCGAAGAGGATTCCACTTTCCACATTTAATACGATTAATGAAATTTAATTGATTAATAACTTCATTTTAACAAATTAAGATAAAATAAAAATTATTATTGAACTTTTTATTATTTTTATATGAAAAATGATTTTTCAAATTGAAAATAGAGGAATTAGATAATATGACTAATTAAGTTCACAAGGAAAAAAATAAAAAAATTGAAATAATCAAATAAATCAAATAAATAAAATGAATAAAAGGCTAGAGAGCCTAATTGATTAAGTCTACCAACAAAGGTATTGATATGGGGATGGCCCAGTAGGCTCAGCCTAATAGTTATAGCCACCAGAGTGCGTTTCTAGGCCCAACTATGCTTGTAAGCCCAGTTGGGTTGTCGACCATCGCCTTTTCACTTATGCAATAACTTGGGCTGAGTTACTCAACCATAACCCTCAGGTCGAGTAATGTTTTCTCGACTCTCTAGGTCAAGTAAGTTGTCCTTGACCATATCTGACAAGAGGCTATGGGTTGCTTATTTTTTCCAACTATTTCTCTAGTTGACCCACGGATGACCAAAGAGGTTTATCTTAGTGCTAAATTGTATCTTTGCTGTATTTATTGTCCTAACAGGTAGCATGCCTCCACATTAATAAAAATTATAGATTTTATTAACCATTATGTTTAACCTAATCGAGCTTAGCAGCACAATAGGGTTGAATGTTCGAGATCGAACTATCATGAAGAGATTGGTGAATTAGCAGATCATGTAGCTCGGCCCATTCAAGCCCCATAGCATGATAGGGCTGAGTGTGTGAGGCCCTAGTTCGACCACAACATGGCCTAAGGGGATTGAGAGAAATAGAAAGAAGTTTCTTATCAAGTTCAATAGTTAAATAGATGCCTCAATGAGATATTGAGAAAAAACACGAAAATGATGCCCAATCCCAATAGCCCCCAAAGGTTTTATCATGAAAGAGGTTCACTGTTCATCCAAGAGATAATTGACAAGTGTATTGCCATTGATGTAAAGGGTTCTAATCGAACTCCCACTGTATGATGGCTCAATCAATCCCAATAAACATTTGATGCAGTTCGAGCACATGATGCAATTGTATAAACAAAATGAATACATACATGCGAAGATCTTGGTTATCACTTTTCAAGGTATCACGCTCAATTGGTTTGTCAACCTTGAGCCAGCATTGATATACTCCTATGACCAGCTGTGTGATAAGTTTCTGCACCTGTTCACCAGTCGATGAAAGGTGAAGCTCCCCCATACCCATCTCCACACCATGAAGTAGAATGAGGGGTAGTCCCTCTATGACTTCTTTACCAGATTTAACATAGAGACGTTAAAGATTGACAACCTCAGGATTGAGTTCCTGATTGATGTGCTTTTCTTAGGGCTTAAGCATAAGAAGTGCACTAATGCTTTGGTGTGAGAATGCCCATGGTTGATGGAAGAGCTGCTTAACCTGGCAGAGAGATATATGATCTAGGAGGAGATGAACAAATTGAAATTTGGCAACCTTAAGGTAGAGAAAAAAGATAAATAGAACGATAACCAGCAGTAGAGGGAGGGTTGTCGATCTCCAATCAAATGCTTTCATGATTACACTCTGCTCAATCTCACAAGAAAGGAGGTGCTATTCGCAATCCAACACAACAACCTTCTCAAGAAATTAAGGAAGCTCACTGAGATTGAGGTATTGAAAAAATTGAAGAAATATTGCCACTTTCACAAGTAAAGGGGCCATGACACAAAAGATTATTTCAATCTCCATGATGTAATTGAGAGGCTGATCAGACAAGGCCATCTCAAGCAATATATTACTGAAGGCATCCAGATAGAAAGGGGTAAAATCGATCAAACGCCCTGTAGAAAAAGGTCAGTTAGCCTAAGGAGGGATAACAAAGGAAAAAAACCCACTTAAGATAACCGCCCACCGATTCGAGGAGTAATTGATATAATTATGAGGTCTCCTATTGAGGGGGACTCAAAATTAGCAAGGAGGTAGACATAAAGGAGGCTAGAATCGACTAAAGCCTTTTTAGTCGAAACAATATTCCATTTATCTTCTAGTGTAGAGCTTATCTCTTTCACCAATGATGACCTCACCCATATTGAGGGAAAAGATATCAACCAAAAAGTTGACTATCCCATGGTGGTCTCTATTGAGATCGCCAACTTTAAAGTAAGAAAAGTTTTGGTCAATAATGGCAGTTCTACCAAAATCATTTTTCTCTCAACACTAAAAAGGATGAACTTAGGCTAGTTGAAATTTGAGCCCATGTGTACATCACCGGTCAGATTTGGGAGGTCAAAATCATATTGGAAAGCTCCATCAACCTCTTTACATCATTTGGAGAGGCACCTTGTAAGAAAATACTTATGATAAACTAATTGATGCCCCATTTGCTTACAACGTTATAATTGGTCAAACAACTATCAATAATTTTTGAGCCATTTTATCAATTTTTCATATGAAAATCAAATTCCCAAATCCAATAGGCATGGGCGAGCGGCTATGTAATGTTAAGGAAACTTGGTGATGTTACACAATTTCGACTGAGTTGAACGAGCAAAAGACTCAACTGCAACTGAAAACCTCAAGGGATGCCCTCATAGTGGAACCTGAGAAAGGCCAAGCTAGCAAAAAAAGAAAGCTAGAAGACATGAGAGTGGAGCTTATTAGGGACTTCAAAGCGATTGAGCTAGAGCCTGGGAACCTCGATAAGACCATTGGGATTGGAATAGATATGGACCACCACATAGAGTATCTCATGGTCGATTTTCTATGGAGAAATATCAAAGTCTTTGCCTAGAAGGCATCCAACCTCCAGGGAATCAATTATAGTGTAATCATCCACTACCTCAATGTGGACCTCTCATATAAGCCTGTCAAGTAGAAGACAAGAAGTTTTAATACTGAGAGGTACTAGATTATCGAGGAGGAAGTTAATAAACTTTTAGATGCATGCTATATTATAGAAATTCAGTAACCATTTTGGCTATGTAATGTTTTGCTTGTCTCCAAGAATGAGGAAAAATGACACATGTGTAACGATTAGGAATGGCAAAATAATCCCCAATTTTGGGATCTCTATGGGGATCCCTGAATTTGGGGAATTTTTTTCTACGGGGATGGGGATGGGAAAGAAATCCCCCCTGAGACTACTTCGGGGATGGGGACGGGGATCATACTCCCCGCCCTGTGAAGTCCCTATCCCCATTAAAAAATTAAAATGCCTTAATATATGTATATATATTTTTAATACTTTTTAGTAATTTCATATAATTTATAAAAATTTATTAGTCATAAAATATAAATAAATTAAGTATGACTTTTTTATTTAATTAGGACTAAAGTTCACTTGTTTTTATTTTAGGAGATAATAACTTGTTGGCCTTAATTTGCTATTTGTTGCTGAAACTATACAAAATTTTTGAATTTATTGCTGGAAATATGTTATTATTAAAAATTAATTGTACTTGTAATTATGACTTAGAGCTGCTTTAATCATGTGCATAGAGGTTATTCTTTATTTTTTAATCAATTGTATATACACAATAAAAAAAATAAACTAATTTTGGGGATTCTTGTGAATCCCCATGGGGGTTTGGGGAATGAGGACGGGGGCAAATAATTCCCCACGATGGGGATCGAGATCAAGGATAAGGATGGGGGAACAAGTGGGGCTTGGGGACAGGGATGGGGACGGAGGAGTATCTCTGTGCCCCCGCCCCACTCGGGTGCCATCCTTAGTAATGATTTCACTGATTTGAATAAAATATGCTCTAAAGATCCTTACTCCCTACCTCATATAGATTTATTAGTGGATTCTATGGCTGGTTATAAATTATTGAGTATGATGGATGCCTTTCAGGGGTATCACCAAATATTCATTGCCCTTAAGAATAGAGACAAGACCTTTTTTGTAGTCCTTAATGGAGTTTACTGCTTTTTGGTCATACCTTTCAGGCTAAAAAATACTAGAGCAACCTACCAGAGACTGGTCAATTTTATATTCAAGAATGAGATCGACAAGTCTATGGAGGTTTATGTGGATGACATGATTGTGAAAACAGAGAAGGCCAAGGACTATTTGCTTGACCTCAACCACACCTTTGCCATATTATGGGCATTTGGCATGAAATTAAATCCAAACAAGCGCATGTTAGGAGTTCAAAGAGGCAAATTCTTGGGTTATATAGTTAGTCAAAGGGGCGTTGAGGCCAATTCACAGAAAATTCAAGCCATCTTAGATATTGCACCACCTCGAACAATCAGAGAGGTACAATGCCTGGTCGGGAAGATTATAGCCCTTGGTAGGTTCATTGTCCGTTTGGTCGATAAGAGCCTACCCATCTTCAAAATTCTCAGAAATGTTAAGAAGTTGGGTTTTCAATAGAATGAATAGTGTGATTGGGCACTGGTCGAATTAAAGCAATACTTGTACTTGCCCCTTATGCTTGCTAAGCTAGAACTCGAAGAGGTACTTCACATTTATCTAGCTATTTCTGAAGCCTCGATCATCTCAGTTTTGGTTTCGACTAGAGATGAAAACCATCGACCAGTTTATTATTGTAGCAAGGTGTTACAAGGGCCAGAACATAACTACTTGGAGATCAAGAAGTTTGCCCTAGCATTAGTCACGGTGGCTCAAAAGTTGCGACCATACTTTTAGTCCCATGCAATGGTAGTGCTGACAAACCAGTCGTTGAGGCAAGTACTCTCAAAGTTGACACATTGGGGAGGTTAACAAAATGGACCATTGAGTTGGGAGAGTTTGACATCACTTTTCAACCCAAAACAGCTATCAAAGTACAGGTCTTGGCCGACTTCATCGTCGAGTTGGTTGATCTCCTCAAAAAGAATTGCGAAACCCCTCTTGTTTGGACTTTATATGTCAACGGATCATTGACCATGTCAAGAGGGGGTGCAAGAGTGGCTCTCCATTCCATGTTAGTGGAGGAATATGACTTTGCAATCAAATTTGATCATGCAACCACCAACAACGAGGCTGAGTACGAGGCTCTCCTCGCTGGAATAAAGATGGCACTTAACCAAGGGGTCAATCATCTGACAGTAATCACAGACTGCCAGTTGATTGTAGAGCAGGTCAAAGGAAATTTTGAGGCTAAGGACTCAACGATGAGCCAGTGCCTAGCAGAGGTTAAAAGACTACAGCAATCTGAATTTCTATTAACTATCGAAAAAAACCCTAACTCCATTCCGTGCAGCAATCATATATGTTCTTATATGTAATACTTTCAAATTATTGTGTATACAATAATACATTTTGGAATTTTTACTTAAAACTACTTTTTTAGTAAAAACTTTATTTAGTTCTTATTTCATTTGTTTCGGTATACGAAGTTCTTTAATGATTAACTTGGTATGCTTATTTAATATCAATTCAATGTCTATAATTATGCTTATATATTTTTAATTCTTCATTGATTTGGATTGTGTATGTGAACAAATATTAGATCATTTTGACGCTTTAAAAATTTAAAACTTATAAAGTCCCATTTCATTTACCAATTAATAATGTTGTTCTTATAGAATAACTATATCGAAGTAATGGACTTTTATTTACAACTATAATCAATACGAGAAGTTTAATTTCAGTAACTAGTATGTAATGGAACAAGGTGTTTTGATGTATGCTTGGTTTATATTATTTTTCTAATAATTATAATAATAGTAAATCAGTTTAATTACCCCTTTCAGGAAATAATTATATGGTACTGTAGGTTGAAAATGTGACTAAAAAGAAAGTTTTTGATATTTTATTATTTAAAAAATTAAGGACAAGAAGAAAATACAAATTCAAAATTTTAATTAAGCATATTAAAACAAGTTAAAAAATATAGTGATAATTATTTTACATTTTGAAATTGATTGTACATAAAAATTAAGTAAATAGAATGTAAAATAACTTCTGTATACTTAGTAAACTAAGCTATTACTTTACAATTCCTTTTTCGAAACAATCTTTCCAAAAAGAAATTAATTCTAAACTAATTAGACCATCAACTAAATTAAACGATTTTTAACTCTATATTTAATTAATGAGTTAAAATTGTAACTAAAATTATTATGTAAGATTGATTTACTTTTTTCTTTTCTTTTGATGCAGAATTATCCATGATCATATCCGGACCTAGTGCTTAAAACAAGTTAAGAAGGTGACAACAAAGGCAAGTTATTATGGAATTGGGGAAGGTGCTCCTGTCGATATTATTCAGTACGCTTAACAATACGTCAAGAGCAGCTAAAATGTTATCCAAATTTCAAATTTCAACAGCGTCTCTCTGGAAAAGGTACTCTATATTCTCATGACTGCCGTCTGCCTACAGGCATGGATATGTAAACTCACTTCAATAATCGGTTCTGGATGATCCGGATGATCTGGGTCTGCTCCTGCTCCTGCTGGGTCCATGAGCACTCAAATTAATGTGTGGGTTTAGGCGGTGGTGACGCTGAAGTTCTTGCTCTTGATAGTGAGCGAGATCGAGGAGACGACTGATCAGATTCTGATGGTGATGTAACAGATCGTGAACGAGGAGAACGTTTCAAACACGGAGAAGCGCTTCTGCGAGTGGGGCGTATTCTGCTTCTTGAATTATAAGGAGGACTCCTGGAGTAACTGCGCCGTCTTTTGTACTCATACTCCTCCACCCGTATATAAACCCGAGAATATTGATTCCAAAACAGAGAATGATCGGGCTCCCTTATCGCATATTTCATGTCGTCATAGTTGGTATAATCAGCAACTCCTCGCATGCTGCCATCACGCGGGTCACGGTAGACTTCAGAGAAACAGATATCTCCAGCTTGACGCATGTGATCCTTCAAATCTTGCCACAAAGCAGAACTAGGAAGCCCACTCACCAACACCCGGTACTCAGAATGCTGCCCTGAAACTAGTACATGTGCAAGTTTAACCCACAATAGACACCCATCAAAATAATAACCATCTCGGCCACGAATAGCATCACGCCAGAATTTTCGAACTCAACAAAGGCATAACCGGGAGGTCTTGGAGGGATTTTCAAATCAATATTAACGATACGCCCATACTTGTAAAACAAATCTTCAACTTCCCTCTTGCGAATGCCATCGGGAAGATTGCCCACATAAATGATTCTGTTTGATCTGCCAATCCTTCCTAATTTTCAGATAACAGAGGGTTCATTTGGTTCCCAAAGAATATTGAGTCATGAAAGCTGAGCTCAAGAGCCATGGACGAAAAAAGGAAACTGTTATTCTGTATAATTCAACCGAAGCATTTAATACATACTATTTATATGCATGCCAAGGTGCAGGCTGAACTAATTATGTTAACTACTGCACTAACTATCTCGTTAATTAATTACTGTTGGCATTTAATTTGTAGCTATTTTGCTTACAAAAATCATGTGAGTGTGCATGGAATAAATCTGATCACTAAAAGCTGGAAACCCTAAGAGAGAGAGAGAGAGTTGGAGGATAAATACGTTTATTTATAATTACAAGAGAACTTGTATTCTCGCAAAATAATGAATTCGAAAGAAATCTCCTCAACCCATATTATTAAGATGGGGACAACGAGATGGAATCAGGAGGAGGAAGAAACGGGGAAGAAAATGAGCTATATTTATGCTGTACGCTATTTATACGAGTAGACAAAAAAGGAGCAAAAAATGTGATAGCAACTTTATAAGTTAGCAACAACTATTTAACAAAGTAAAACAACTAACTAACAAACTAACTAAAACTTAACTACCATCATTTATTAATTAACAACTGACTTAACTATCTAATAGAAAAGGAAATCCTAGCAAATTCAAAGGGTTTAATTGACAAATATCT
>JACGDI010004221.1:1412495-1427108 GCA_014898725.1 Jacaranda copaia
TTACTATATACTCTCTAAACACTCTCCATCCCACCAGAAACCTAACTTGAGCGTCGGAGTACCTTAGCCGGGGCACCTTTGGCTAGTTTACGTTTGTTCTTGTTGCAGATCTCAGGCCCAATATCATCCAAATCTACCGGAGTTCCGGACCATCAAGCTCCTTGTAGCATCAGATACTAATTGAGAAGTGGTTATATCTAAACTAATGGATACATAGTACATTTGTGAGATTAAGATCAAAGCTTAGAGTGACTGTGTCAGTAAAGTAAAAATGAAAATTGATGTTATTAAGGAGAGAAACTAAGGATTTTTAGGCAGGAGATATAGATGTAAAGGCATTAATATCATAATATATATGTGAGGATATGCCTGAATCAACAATCCAAAGGTTGGATGCAACATTAATATGAGATGTTGGTACAATTAACCATGTACCTGTGGTACAGGAATCAAAAGATTCACTGACTACAGGTTGTGTAGAGCTACTAGCCAAGTGAGTAAAGAGCATGGATAAAAGTTGCTGGCATTATGTGTTGCTTAGAGAGTGAAGAAAACCACCATTGTTGGTGTTGGTGATATCTAAAACTTGGTTTGTAGAGGCTTAGGTACAGAACAGTCTTTCTTTCCTTTGTATACAATATTGATGGATTTGTGAGGACCTATAGACTTGTGAGGAATCTTATTTGTCTTAGCTTTCAAAGAAAATGCCATAGTGTTTGTGACTTCAGTGGCATTTTGCAAGGTAGAGCAAATCTATTGTTGTCTTTCTTCTTGAGGAACCAAGGGGAAAACCTTACTTATATGAGGCATTAGCTCTATGAAGAGAATTTGTTCATGAATGTGACAATATGAATCATTTAAACCCATCAAGAAGGAAAATATGTGCTTCATGTGATGATAAGCAACCAGTTCCTTAACTCTTCCACTAGTACACTTGCCATAATTGCAAATTAGTCTAAAATTGTTAGTTTCTTCACAAAATGATTTCAATTTCATGAAGTATAC
Organism: Jacaranda copaia; assembly: GCA_014898725.1. NCBI lineage: Eukaryota > Viridiplantae > Streptophyta > Magnoliopsida > Lamiales > Bignoniaceae > Jacaranda > Jacaranda copaia. The sequence goes on from JACGDI010004221.1 coordinate 1,413,501, forward strand.
AACAACAAAGTCTTAATTGTATGTGTGAATCATCAGATCATGGTGCAATTGAAACAATCCTTATTAGAATCGATCTTGGAGATCTTCCCAAATAACTTGAGCTGAATTAATGAAAATGATACTGCTTGATATATCTTTCAAAACTAAATTCAAAATCCAAGATATCACCATGTTATTGTTGTGCATCCAAGAGTGCAACATGAGAGAATCTATTTCGAGTGACCTAAAAAGAGAGGTATTGATAAATTCAACCTTGTTCTTCATGGACAAGGCTATTAGCATGGTGTAACTTCATGATGAGTAGTTATCACCAGTTAATTATTGATTTACCAAGGTTAGGCCAAGATTACCATATTAGTATAAGTAGTACTGGTGGAAAGGATCACTAATGGTAGATTGGCCTTGATATTGCTATGAAGCGCCATTGGAGGTGAAGCTTGATGGAATTTCCATAACTGAAAATTAACCTGGAGAAAGAATAAGAAAGAGTGGATCAAGAAGCTTCTAGAATTAAGGATTACCAGAGAAGGTGTGCGAAGGAGACACTACTAATAAAAGGGCAGTTTGCAACGGATTTTGTGATGAAAATTGCAAAAAATCCATCACAAGTTTGCGACGAAATTTTCTGTCGCCATTTCAGTTGCAAAATATTGATAATTTGCGATAGAAAAGATTTTGTTGCAAATTTTCAATTTCTGTATTTTTTTACAATGGAAAAATCTATCACAAAACACATTTTTTAAAGAATTTTTCCATTGCAAAATATTTTAATTTTTTTTGGCTGAATTTTTTAAATATTAAAACACCTGTAATCAAAACATAATGTATTCATAAATTCAAAATCATCATATTTAACGATATTTATAACCATCAAATGATAAAACATTAAATCTTTCATAAAATCCAAATATAACATTAAATAAACGAAATATTTGAAGCATTCGACAATATAAAAGTATTAAAATGTAAACTACCAAAATAAAATTATCTTAACACAATATACACCCAAATGCACAAGTAAAAATCAATCATCATCTTCATGCAAATCCTCATCTATGTTTCTTCGTAGGTGTTCATTAGCAGGTTTGGATAAGTATGGTATAGGAGATACCTCTGGCTGAGGTAAATTAGCGTCCAATGTCATGAAGGAAAGATTTCAAGGCAGATAAAATGGTGATATATTAGGTTGAAATGATGATGATGGGTTATGCATATTCTGCTGCAAGAACATCTATCATATCATAACCTCCATATCCTCAAATTTTTGTTTAAACATCATATTTTCTTCTCGACACATCGTCAATTTCGATCTCATCGATGCCATTTCTTCTTTTAATGTCCTCATTTGTTCACTTTCATGGGATGGATTATTTGAAGGTCCTCCAGACGAGTGACCTAAGACAAAGGACGCCTCACTTCCAAGTCCATAAATTTGCCCCTTCTTCGATCCGCCTACTATATCTTTCCACATCTGCATAAAAAAATATAGCTACAAATTAATAACAATCAAACAATTGAAAAATAATATAAAATACAAATTGATAACTTTGAACTTTCACATGAAGTTGAGATGACATGGGCACTGAAGAACTATCAATACCATCACTTGAACTTTGACTAGAGAACTCCTCTAGTCGATTGTTGAATGTATTCTACAAATGAAGTACATAGAATGATTAACTTATATAAAAATTAAAACTTTCTATTTTATCAAGTAACATATATATGACATTTAAACTTTCTAACATAAAATTTATAATATTTAAACTTTCCTAGTTTTTATAAAACATATTACTTACATATGTATTCTGGGCATGGTCATTGACCCATATGCATTCACCTCTTTCACTTAATGCAGAATGTGTACGCATAAATGATTCTGCAAGTCCAGGTGGGTGTCCAAGTTCTTTTTCCTATATCCAAACACATTTATCAAGAATCAATTATAATTAAAATTAAGTATCGATACCTTTATAAAAATTACCAATTTATCTTTGTGAGATAGGTGTGAGATACATCCACCCTGATGAAGTGGAAATCCAACACCACTGCAATTTGATCCCTGATTCACTTTATTCTGAGCACTCATTTTTTTGAATCCATCATTAGCCCATTCTTGAAGCAATCCATCCCACACTTCATCTCCCATATAAATGGGCTTCTTCTGGTATTGACGTGCTTGATGCAATTTATTTTTCAATATCTCCAAGCCATGGTGCTCAAATATTTTACAAATCAATGCACCCTCATGTTCATACCATGTAAATTTTTTCTGAGGCACATAAAAGAATTTAAAACATTTAGAGAACTCTTTCATTTTGATATGGACTTAAGAAAAAAAATTTGACACATCAAATAATTCTTACCTTAAACTCCCCGAACCATATGGTTCTAACTCCATCTAGAATTTTTTTCCATGATCTCCAAGAATGTCATAAGTGCCTTTTAATAATATTACTTATTTCTTGGGCACATGCCAACTCGTCAGAGAACCTGTTTTACAAAGATATTTTTACATCATATATTAAAATGATAAAATATAAATTAGTAGTATACATAACATTATAAATTACTATAATTAAAAGGATTAGAAAATATTACTTTCCCTCGGGGCTGAATAAATATCATCTAAGTGACATCTGTACTCCTTATATCTATAGATGCTAGTGTAGATGACATAGATTAGGTAGTGGGTGCTGCATCTAGTGGAGAACTACCTGGAACCACAACTGGATAGGTGTGTGGAGGGATATATAACTCCGATGCAGTATTAGACAGAACAGCCTTGCCTTTTCCTTTTCTACTACTTGACATCTATAACAACTATTAATTATATAAATTATTATAGATAAATCACATCAAACAAATTATTATAAATTATTATGTATATGTTTGACTATGGATAAATCAAATTGGGCAGCACTGATCAATATAATTGAGTAGAATGAACATTGCCGATCGACAAGTGAAAGCCACCATTCTTGGAAGTATAACTGTGTTTAGAATTGATAATATATATAGTACATCATAATGAATTTTTTGATAAATGTACGTTACATAACAATAAATTAAAAAACTAATCATCCTCATCCTCCTTTTCATCCTTGTCCTTGTCCTCTCCCTTGTCATCCTCCTCCTCCTCAACCTCTAACTCTTCATCATCACTTATCACTTGATTTTTTTCTAGATATATTTCTTCATAAGGTCTCTCAATATCAATTAAGTCACCAATTGGATCGGTATCAACAACTGCATTGATTGTGGTAGGTGGTTCTTGTAAAGCTACCTCCATAGTATGACATTTATCCACCCTACTTCTTGGTCTTATTTTGATCACAAACTGCTAATTGACTTTATCTCTTTTAGCACCAGGATAAGGAATATAATACACTTGGGATGCATGTTGAGCAATGATGAAAGGATCAAGCTTTGGATATGTTTCATTTTTTTATTTTAATGATATCATACTCTTTATTTATCCTAATTCCATGATTAAATAGTGTATCAAATCAATGACAGTTAAGAGGAAAACTTTCTTTTTCAGGTACACCTGGATACTCTAGTAGGATTATTTCCTTCAGTTTTCCATAAAATTTTGATAATCCTTCACCTTTGAGGCACACTCCAGAATTGCACGTCTTTTTATTCTTTGCCAACAAATCTGTAAAGAAAAAAATGACACCATGTCTTTACTTGTCTCATAGGACCCCACACTATATCCTTCAAATATTGATTTTGTACCATATTTATTGAATCATGCACCTATAAATAATAGCAAAGAATTGGATAATTAATATAGTTTTTATTAGTTAGCACAGAGAATTTTTTTTTAAAGGGTTTTAATACTTACAAATTTTTGGAACCAATCTACAAAATAATCCTCAACAGATTGCTCCACTTGAAGGTCACTGATAAAAGGAAAACAATATCGAAGGTATGCTTTATACGTCCTAAAATATATTAAGCTTGAACATTAGTTTTATTTTTTCAATTCAAATGTATTAATTAAAAATGAATTTATCTTGAATTGAAAGTAAGCATACTCAAAAAAAGGTGCAACTTCATCACAATTTATAAGAACTTGCAATGAGGCAGCTTTCAACTTAGCATCATTCAACCATCTCCTAGAACACTTACCAGTTGGGTGTCCAGTTTGATTAAAGATTGATAGAGTGCGTGGTTGTTGATCATGATAGCCCTCTTTTTCATTTTGTTTACTTCTCGTACTCCTTGATTGAATGTGAGAATCAAAGTAATACGATGAAAAATATGCTAATTCTTGGGCTACATATGCCTCACATATAGATCCCTCAACTTTAGCTCTATTTTTGACCATATCTTTTAAATCATGTAAGAATCTGAAACATAGGAATATATACTTATAAATGTTTAATATGTATGGAGTATTTATAGAATTAACACATTAGATTGATTATTTACCTCTCAAAAGGATACATCCATCTGTATTGTACAGGCCCACAGACAAGTGCCTCATAGGGTAAGTGTACCGTCAAGTGCTCCATTGCATCAAAAACATTAGGTGAGAATATGCATTCCAACTTACACAAGACAATCGGGATGTTTTTTCCCAATTGCAATAAACTAACTACATAATTCTATTGAGCACAATTCCCGAAAAAATTGGTTTAATTATGTTAAGAGCTTCCAAACATTTTGTGGTAGTAAATTGAAGGCACTTGATAGCAACTGTTGCATAAATACATGGCAATCATGACTCTTCAATCCACGTAATTTCAAATTTATTTTATTAACACATCTTGCCAAATTTGAAGTATACCCATCTAGCATTTTAAGATCCTCTAGCCAATTACATAACTCCCACCTTTGATCTACAGTTAAGGAGAAACAAGCTTTTAGTTTGATGTATTTCTCATTTGGTAAAAGTTTCAAATGCAACCCCGGTCTCCTACAATATTCCTCCAAGTCAAGTCTTGCCTTCTCATTGTCCTTAGTCTTACCTTCACATCTATCAAGGTGTTAAGCACACTTTCAAAGATATTCTTCTTGATATGCATAACATCTAAATTATAGCGAACCAAGTTATCTTTCCAATAAGGTAATTCCCAAAATATACTTTGTTTTGTCTAATTATGTGATACACCATATCTAGGTAATTTACAAAAAGTTACTGGCAAGTCAGCGATTTTGGGAACAATATAAATCCTCTTCCATATTTGTTGACCGATCAATCTAGGAGATGCCTCTGATCATTCAATCATTCCCTTATAAAATGCATCTCTATTCCTCATGAACATATGATCTGTAGGCAAAAATTGACGATGACAATCAAATCAAGATACTTTTCCACTATTCTTCAATCTAAATGCCTTAGTTTGCTCCATACAAATTGGACATGCTAATTTTCCTGCTGTCATCCAACCTGATAGCATCCCATAAGCAAGAAAATCATTGATTGTCCACATGAGAGCTACCCTTAATTGAAAGTTCTGCTTTTTAGAGATGTCATAAGTTTCTACGCCATTTTCCCATAACAATTTCAACTCATCAATTAATGATTGTAAATAAACATCAATTTTGCTCTTAGGATTATGTGGACCAAGTATTATGCAAATCAAGAACATGTAAGGAGTTGTCATACACAATTTGGGAAGTAAATTATATGGAGTTACAATAACCAGCCAACATGAATACGGTGTAGTAGATTGACTAAAGGGGTTAAATCCATCTACACATAATCCAAGCCTAACATTTCTTAACTTAGATACAAAATTCGGATGAATTTCATCGAAATGCTTATGAGCAAACCCATCAGAAGGATGACATAAAATACTAGAATTTCTTTTGTTTTCAAAGTGCCACCTCATATGCTCGACTGATTTCAAAGATACATATAATCTATTGAGTTGAGAAATTCGGGGTAAGTAATGCATCCTTTTGTAAGGAATTTGCTTTCCCATTTCACAACCTCTTACAACTGGTTTAAAATGGGAATGATTGCAAAACTTGCATTTATTCAGATTAGCATCAATTGTATAAAACAACATACAACTATTGATACAATAATCGATCTTCATAGAACTTAACCCCAATTTTGAAACCAATTTCTTTGCTTGGTAAAAGTTATTCGGGACATGATTTTCTATAGGATTTGAGGATTTAATAAGTTCTGCCATTCGATCAAAACAACCTTGAGACATATTGTAGTTAGATTTTAAGCACATTATTTGTAGAGTCATAGACAACTCACAATGAGCTTCACAACCTAACCACAATGGTTGTTGGACAACAGCCAACATGTCATAAAAGGCCTGAGCATCTATGTTTGGACGTTCCTCTCTATTCAGATTAATTCCTTCCTCATGATTCATTTTAGTATGGCTACTAGTTCCCATAGCATCATAAACTAAATTTTCATACCTATTGTTCGCGGCATCACCACAAAAATGAGCATTACTAGGAGCTCCCCTATGTACATTGAAATTCAAAGGTTCAGTCTCCCATGTGCAGTCCAATATCAATAACTAGGCTGAAACCCATATTTTAATAAATGTACATGCATTTCATCCGGTATCAAAATTTTCAGATTCTTACATTTTGAACAAGGATACCTTATTCCTCTATCCACCAAACATTGAGGTTGGATGGATGCATAGTCAATAAAATTTTTCACACCAACAACAAACTCTCTTGTATGATCTTTTTGACTCGGCAAGTGCCTATTATACATTCAACTCTTCTTAGCATAAATATCCATATTCTGTAAATGAGTAAATTCATTAAAAATAATCTCAATTTGAGCGATGCAAAAGTAATTTTATTATAAACATTTTGATTTTGATAAAACTATTTGATTATTTACTTTATTAATATATGTTCATTAGAAAGAAATTGCTCACAGTATAATAAAATTGATTATTAATATTATTATTATAAATCATTATTTAGAGATGAATATATTTGACAAATAAAAAAAATGAAGAGTAATCAACAAAAGAATTAAAGGATGACCTAACAAATGAAGTAGGTGAAAAAATTATTTTGAGTTTGTTTGATTTGGGATATTAACATTTACTATGACTTTTAATATAAGGTAATCTCTTGTTTGATATAGGCCAGCTTGTGATTTGTCCAAAGCCCATATTAAGATGAGATTAATAGCTATTGAAGTAGTGGGTTTGAGGGTGAAATTATGTAATCCCAACCCTCCTTGAAATTTGATTTGGATGTAAATATCAAAATTATTCTTCAAATTCATATATTATTTTCATTTATGCATTAATTTCATGATTCTTATAGCAAGAATTTTGTCCAAACACCTCTATAAAATAAGATTACCAAATTGCCCAAAAATGAAGACTAAACATAATGAGAACATCATTTTTATTGAAAACAATTAACAATATTAGTAAACACATAATGACACATAAACACTCCCTCTTATAGCCCTCATCATCGTGCAAGCAATTAAAAACCAATCAACAACAAATGAGAAGGCTCCACCCCTTCTCCCAACATCCCATCCTCCTTCCTAATTTCACCAATTCTAAATATTTCTAATGTATTGTGCTATAAAAATATATAAAATTAAAACAAGATATCCAAACTTACCTCTAAATGCTTCACAAAAATCGACACTTACAAAGGATTTCCACCAAGTCAAGATAACCTCCATCATTAGGCACATGTTACAACTGCACATATTTATTAATAAATCATAATTCCACAAACTAAATGAAAACTTAAATATTGTATACAATTATTATTTGAGATTACTAACATGTAAATCAAGTTTTAACTAAAACGTAATCAAATTTTAACTAATTGAGACAATTAACTAAAACATATTAATAACAACTAAAACATAATTCAAATTTTAACTAATGAAAACAATTCACTAAAATATATTAATAATAACTAAAACACAATTACCTAATACATAATAGAAATAACTAAAACATAAATCAAATTTTAATTAATGGAGATAATTAACTAGCCAATAATGAATATAACTAAAACATAATTAAATGTTAGCAAAATTAAGAAAATTACCTCAATTAATGAAAATAATACACAAGTTCTGTACCTTCAAACCTAAAACAATAAGCCAAACAACCATTTTAAATTTTTTTTCAATTAAAACTAATTTTAAAAATAATTCAAAAAAAAAAAAAGATCTGGCTGGCCAGCATCCAGCACTAGCAAGCTCGGCTGGTCGGCGATTCGTCGGCCAGCCGTGTAAATAATAAACAAAAAAAAAGGAAAGAAAGAGGAAGAATAAAATACAAAACCTGTGAGAGTGAGAGTTAGGAAATAACAGGGAAAATGGGAGAATTAGGGCAAGTAATTCGAACAGAAATTGTATTTTATTTTTTCAATTTTTCCTATTTGCGACGGAAAAATCTGTCGCAAAATGCAAAATTTGCGACAAAAAAATCCATCGCAAAAGTTGCAACTTTTTTAAAAAAATTGTGATGGAAAAAAGTCCGTCGCAAAATTCAACTTTTGCGATGGATTTTTCCGTCACAAACGCACATTTTTGCGATGGATAGTAATCTATCGTAAATTTTGCATTTTGCAATGAATTTTTCCGTTGTAAAAGTTTAATTTTGCAACAGATTTTTATCTGTCGCAAAAGTTGTAACTTTTTTAAAAATATTGCTACGGATAAAAATCCGTCGCAAAATTCAACATTTGCGATGGATTTTTCCATTGCAAATGCACAATTTTGCAATGGATAGTAATCCATCACAAATTTTGCATTTTGCAATGGATTTTTTCGTCGCAAAAGTTGAATTTAAATCCATCACAAAAGTTGCAACTTTTTTAAAAATATTGCGATGGATAAAAATCTGTTGCAAAATTCAACTTTTGCGACGGATTTTTCCATCGCAAAGTCACTATTTTTGTGACGTATTTAAATCTGTCGCAAATTTTGCCTTTTGCGATGGATTTTTCCGTCACTAATACTTTTCCAATTTTTTATGGAATTTGCGACAGAAAGTTTTGTGATAAATTTTCCGTTGCAAATATGGACAAATTTTTTCCGTCACAAATGGCCATTTTTTTAGTAGTTAGATCTCAATCGATACCATATTAAAATGGAGCGAACAAGATGGAATCAAGAGGAAGAAGAAATTTGGAAGAAAATGAGCTGTAGAGTACATTGCATTTTGGTCCCATAAATTAAACTCATTTGGATTTTACGTCCTTTCTTTATGACTTGTTTGTGCATTGCATCCAATAAATGCCTTTTGATTTTCAATTTAAGGACTAAAAAGGCTTTCTGTCTAATAGTTAACAGAGCCAGTCATGTGCCACTTATGTGGCCATGCAATTAGTATTTCTTTGGTTCTATAAGTTAGGTTAGTTTGAATTTTGTTCCTAACAAAATAAAGAACCATCAATCAAGAAATCACCAACAACTATAGCAACATAGTTTGCCTTTTTGAAGTTTTAATAGCTTTTCCTTCATTACATTCTCCTAAGCAACCAATGTATCACTTGTCTTGCTCTTTCACACATTTGAGGATTTTCTCAAGCTAAAAAACCACAGCAATTATTCATGGAAGCCCAACTGTAGAACCTCTTATTTTGATTTTTATCTTTCCACGAGGTTTCCAATGGAGTTGGTGTGCCACAGAAAAAAATGGCACATTAACTTGCAGCCATTTTTCTTTCCTTTATTGCAAAAATCTATTAGAGCTCCTGTTGGAACCAATAATCCAAACAAACCTAACTTACGAGATAAAAAAAGCTCAACGTAATGGCCACGTGAGTGGCATGTAAATCACATCATTAACTTCTGAACAGATGTCCTTTTGAGTACTCAAATTGAAATATATATATATATATATATACTTACTAAATGCAATGTGTAAAACTAATAAAGAATTAAATCAAAATTCATACAAGCCTAACTTATGAGACCAAAAATACAATTTGCTCATGAGCTATACTTAATTTCTGGAATGTTGTACACTATTTATACAAACTAGGGGCTGGTACACACTCGATGTATGTGCAACTATTAATAAATAAAAATAATAAAATAATATAAATTAGAGATATCATAACTGCATAAAAATTGGAAAGAAAAAAAATGTAGAGGAATGAAGTTATGTATAAAATTTATTAATTATTGCGGAACTAAGTGGTACTAGTAGGGTAGGAAAGGAATGGTAGTTATTCTATAGTTACAGGGATAAAAGATAGAAATGAGGGTATTTTAGAAAAGTATTTGAAACCATACTAAAAAGGGGAAAGACACTTTATTAATAGTATGGATGAACAAAAAAGGGGCAAAAAATGTGATAGCAACTTTATGCATTGGCAACAACTATTTAACAAAGTAAAGCAACTAACTAACAAACTAACTAAAACTTAACTACCATCATTAATTAATTAACTGACTTAACTATCTAAATAAAAAGAAGCCCTAGCAAATTAAAGGGGGTTAATCAGTAGATATCTTCAATACATATAGATATTAAGCCCTTCAATTTTATATTTATAATTCATGAAAAATGCAGCTTTAGTCATAGAATGTGGTTTCACTTTTAAATTTTTAAAAATTGGCAAAAACAAATTATATTAGCATTTCTCAAATATTAATAAAATCTGTCCAAATTGGGTAAAAAATATCACTTGCTGGAAGATAACACTTGAATTTGAGAAATTTGTGAAATAGAGAGAAAATTGTCAATATTAACTTATTCTTTTATTTTTCTTTTTCTTTTTAACTCTGAGAAAAAAAGTATTAAAATCTGTATCCAAATCAAATTTCAATCATTTCCTCAAAAGTAATGAAAATGAAGAAAACATTGAGTTAGAAATATTATAAGATAATAGAGTATAATGTTTCTAAGATATATAATATAATTATTGAAGATTGTATTAACTATTGAATATTAGCTGTAAAAAATATTATGAGTCATATAATATAATTTTTAATTAGTTAAACTTAATAAGTAATTAAATTATTTATTGTAGAGTTGTTGCGTATCTTACAAGGAAACTTATAGTTAATTAATTATGAGCATATAGTATATTTTTAACTATTTACCAAACTTTAGTATTGTAAATCTTACACAAATGCTTAGGTAAAATATTAAACTTAAAAATATAATTATTTTTATTTGATGTTGCTTGAAAATGGAGTGAGGTCCTTTCTAAGACATAACAAAATGTCAGTTCATCTTTTAGGGAAAGCACATAAAAAGATTTTTGTTTCTTGAAAGTTTTTTGACTTCTAGAATTTTTGCAAATAATTTTTTATACTCATTTCTCTTTGGCACTTGGTATTTATAGAGCTTGGTTTTGATGGGCTTAGGCCCATTATTGTCATGTTATCTCGGATTCATTTCGAAAGAGCAAGACTTTAGGGGATCATGACTTTGTCTTACTGCTATTACAGACCACATATAGAATAACAAGATTATGAACCACAACACAGTTTTGGAGGTCCAACAATATGAACGTGTCTATGCGTTGATATTTCTTGGAGGTCTTATATATCCAAACTCTTCAAGTCTATAGTATCACTAGTCTACTTACAACATATGGAGCAAATATATGAAGTTCGTAATTTTAGTTGAGATTGTGTAGTTTTATCATTCACGTATCATGAGCTTTGTATTGCATTACGTAGAGGAAAATCAAGTATTGGTAGAGCAACACAACTATTAGAGGTGAAGTAGTATTGTTTATAATTATATTAATTTTTGTAATTAAGTATGACTATTGGAAAATTGTTAATTGCATATTTGGGCATGATCTCGCATTACAACATTGACACCTATAAGATTAACTTCTCATGTCGATGATGATAAAGCGCTAGTTGTAGCTTATAGACTTCTTATTCCTTCATATGGTGCTCAGTAAGATAATATATGTTATAATTTATTAATATTATCAGGCAATTAATTTGTGCATGCATGGATAATATGACTTTTATTAATATCACTTGAATTGGTTTGTAGGTGATGGCATTATAATTCTTTCACGCAAACAGCAAGTCACTCTGTATGAATCATAAGAGATAATGCTTGATAGAATGTTGGCAGATGAGGTTAAAAAAATTATAATATAATAGTTTTCACATCACATCTTCCGATATGTTATATTTCTATATAAATATGACCCCATTCTTTTTATATGCAATTTATATGGCAACCATGTGATTCGGTCTAAGACATTTAAACCTTGTCATTCCAATATGCCCCGAGGCTTTGAACAACAATGTGTCAATTAATCAACTTTGCTATAATTGAGAAGCATTATCCAGAACATGCCTTAGACAAAATCAATGTACTCCATGAGGGGGTATAAAATCAGGTATGCTCTCTATAGCAACCAAAATCCCATGATAACAATTAGAAAGTAAACAATAGCCATCAACCCCTCTGATAATGTATTTCGCCAACACTTGAAGGAACCATCTCCAAGACATCAAAGTTTCCTCATCTACTATAGTGAAAGCTATAAGCAAAATATTCTGATTTGCATCCATGGCTATTACAACAAGCATTTTATGTTTATACTTTGTATATAGATGAGTTCAATCTACACTAATAAGTTTGTGATAATATTGGAACCCTTTTATACATGGTCGAAATACCCAAAAGATAAATTTCAAAATCTTTTGCCCTGCTATGTCTATCTCGAGATAATCCCAGTGAACAATTGTTCCTGGATTTCACTTGATTTCATTTCTGGAGAGCTCCAAAATATTTGAGTAATTTTCTTACTGAGCTCTCTCAAATCCCATAAAGTTTCTCCCTCACACATTTCATACTATTCCCTACCTTAGCATAAAAGATTTCATAGCCATACTTATTTTTTACCATCATTTGCACACTTGCAATTTCATAACCTAGATTAACTCGAATAGTGTCCAATAGGCCCAAGGCAATCATATTTCTACTTAAATTCTGATGATTCATTGAAGCTTCATCCATAAGGCATGTGTGAGGGCCTTCATACATGGTAATTTTCCATAGTCCTTTTTTCTCTTTAAATATTCCCCTTACACTCCATAGACGAAAAGGTTGCTCTTTGTTATTATATATACACACCACTTTTCACAATTTTGGTGTGCTCTCAAAAACATGATATTTACATCTCACCACTTGTATATAATAATCTCCCACAGAAGTAATAAGATGTTTCTTACTCTTGAATAGTATTCTCAAATAGAACACTCCTTTACTTAAGTCATAAAACTCAGCCCAGCCACAGGTTAGAATATCAACGGAAACTACCTATATAAATATATCATTAACATCTATTGCAAAGAAGAACGGATAAATGAGATAAAGGCTTGGTAGCATAGTTGTGCATGCCATTCTTCTCGTCCCATGTGGTTGTTGTTGGGAAGATTTTCCTTTACCATATGAAGGTGGTAGCTCTCCAATGTATCAACATCTACTTCATCATCATTGCTAGCATTAAAATCATCACTATCCTTTTCAATTGGTTCCGAATCACTCAACTTTTGATCATGAAAACTGTCTACTTGTGGCTCAGGTTCACCATTATGAACGGAATGTGTCTGAAAACTATATGAGAGGTATAAGGGACTTCACTAAAATCATAGATCCCAACATTTGCAAACATTTGCATAACCAT
>JACGDI010004221.1:1427222-1440771 GCA_014898725.1 Jacaranda copaia
CCCCCCCCCCTCCAATAATAATAATAATAATAATAATAATAATAATCAACAACTGTTTCACAAAGGATATCTTTTGTGTGTGGATAAGGCACACATGCAAACATACAAATTAAACAAATAGCAATTAACGAAAAACAATATTTAAGGATTCAAGTACTTTGACCATATTAACTTAACATTTAACATATTCAAATAAATCAATAAAAAGTAATTTATACAATTTATAAAAATAATTTGTAATAGTGAAGCAATATTATAACATAACTTAATTAGTTAGGATAAATAAAATATACCTCAATAATCGACTTTGTAAACTCCAATTATTATCAATGAAGTGAGTTGTGATTGCCCTATAACACTCATTTTGGTTGCTCGATGTCCACATATCAGTAATAAATGCAACGTGGCTAATATTTTGCTCTATTAAAGATATTGTTTTGCCCCGCTTCAAGTCACAGATTATTATAATGTCATACTTCGTGGTATTGCGAGATGGAACTTTAGATAAAGATTGTGAAGAGCTTGAATATCATCTAAATGCAATATGATTTACCATAAAAATGAGATACTCATGCACAACAATTACATCCAAGAAACACTTTCTAAAACACCTGTTGATCAAATGAATATGCAATTAATAATCTTTTCTTCCTATCCTCTTCTCAAAATTTTGTTAAATATAGTCTTATTTTAAATCTTCCCTTGGTCTTCTTTACATGTGTTCTTATGGTCCCTTAAGTGAGATGTTCCATGCCTACGATTACCCTCCAATAGCTTATGACAATAATTACATTCAGCTTTGCATTCTCCATTAACTTCTTTCCTAGTAAAATGCATCTATACCTCACTTCTCAACCTTGAGTTTGTTTCTTGCCCGACATTTCTTGATTCTTGAATTGAAGAATTGTCTGTCGCTCGTAAAAGTGAATTTGCCAATGGATTGCATGGAGTTCGAGAACTTGAACTTTGCTACTAATCTTCAATAGATACTTGCTCGCCATAAAATCTAATTGACACAAAAGATGAAATAGAAAATTAAGTATTTATTAAAATAGTATTAATTCAAACAACAAAAATATTTATTAAAAAAATTTAGAATAACAGGCAAACTAAAATAAAAAATTAAACGAGGTAAATTTTTTGAAGTATGAATAAAGGACCAAACAAAATACAGACAAACACAACTTGGTAATGCATGCACTATACATTCGTAGTCAATTTCGAATTGGCTTTCATGGATATTAAAAAATTTTCTTACCATTTTTTTGTTTTATTAATTTTTAAAGTGAAGTTATATAAAACAAACTAGAAAAAATTAAATGACTTTGATTATGAAAATAATAAATTCGTCGATTACCTTTGTCTAAGAGAAATAGCCTTTGATTCTTAGTAGACAAAAAGCCTCCTAATACTAGAAATAGTAAACTGTTCTGATTATGAAGAAACACAATTATATTAAAATAATTTCTATCCTTCCGAAAATTTTTGTGATGCATATTTCGAACTTCGTAACTCCCAGAAAGCCAAAAACTTCCATTCAATCAAGACATTCACAAAAAAAAAAAAAAAGAAAGAAAGAAAGAAAGGAGTAAATGAGTAAATAGTAAACCAAACAGAGAACTAAGATGGCCATAGTTGTCTCATAAAGAATCTTTTTAATCTTTTATTTTATTATTTTATTGAACAAATTCTTACACCATTCATATTTTTAATTTTTATGCCCCTCAGGCCCGCAATACAGCGTGCCAGATGTGGTAATTTAGGCACATAAAAATTTAAAAATTCTTATGAAATTCAAATTCAATATACACACACAAAAAAAATAAAAAAATCAATCAATTATCTTCTTTACTTTAAACACCCATGTTTTCCCAAGAGAATAATGGAGTCTAAAGACAAAAGATTGAAAGAAATAATAAAAGAATAAGCAATTACCTCCTTTAGTTCTTTCCTTGAAATAATTTACACATCATTATTTTAATTTAAAAAAAGTACAAAATCAAGAATTAAATAATTATTTAATTTCAATTATAAAATTAATGCAATCGATATAAATAGCTTGTTCAATCAATATTATGCACATATTTTAAGGATCATGCATCCAAAGGTTGAGATGGAGTTTGACTGATTCCAATCTCTAATTAGGTATTCATTCAAGCGGATTTGAAGATAAATTTAGATCGGAGAAAGAAGTATAAAATTAAGTATTAAATAATTATTTAGAGGATGTTTGGTTGCGTTTATTTTAAACATTTTATAAGATATTTTTAGAGTTTATAAGATATTAGATCTTATTTTTAAAATAAATTATTTAAATATTTGGATAAAATAAGATTTTAGAATGAGCTTATAAGATATTAATAATGATAATTTTATAATTACAATGATTAAAAATAAAAAAATTTATTAATATTTTTAAAAATAAGTTAGGTTTTCTTTACTTTTTTTTAAAAAAAAAACTTATAAACTAATAACTTTTTTTTTAAATTATCAAATATTTTTTATTAATTTATAAATTTTAAAATATTTTATAAAATATTTTAAGAGGCTTATGGGCTCACCAGGTACGCTCTTAGTTTCAATCGTAAAATTAATTCAATCAGTATAAATTTACATATGAAGCACATATTTTAAGGATTATGGATGCCGACATGGAGGTGGAGGTGGAGGTGGAGCTGGGCTCAATTTCTGATCCTCAATTAGGTATTCATTCGGACGGATCTAAAGTGGAGAAAGAGGCATATCACGGTCGCCTTCCATCTTTTCATGATTAAAGTGGACATTCTTCATACCTGTCTTTGTAACGAGCAACAACACAACAATTAAATTCTTCAAATCCGTTAAGTCGGTGTGGGCAAATTCCCTGGCAGCGGATTAACCCTTAATCTCAGTTCCCAACGCCAGATCATTTGAATGCACCAGAAATGAAAAGACAGAAAAACCACAACTTTGCGTGCTCATTTTTTATTTTTATGATATTGTAGTGAAACAGAGTAAGGTGCTTTATGTCATTTTACACTCCATACATCGTGGATATATGGGGAGGGAGATCTGGATGATGTAGGACTGGTGCGCAGATAAGCGAGAAGCCAACGGTTCTTTTTTCCTGTGGATACGCGGCAGGCAGCCCTGCCTCACCGGAAAAGTCTTAACCCCGGCTGCCCACTAAAGAATTCTGCTGAAAGGTAAATACTTGACAATTTCTATGCATTTAGGCTGTTGGTTTCTGGCATTGTTTGAACTTCAAATACGCCTGGTTGAGCTTAACGTTACTTGATGTTGGAGGAGTATTATTCTTGGATTAAATGTCCTAAAATACGGAATTGTGGGAAATAATGCTCTACGTAGAAGACGTTTCCTATTGGCTTCTCCACTGCCTACGTTCGAACTTGTTTATTTACGTAGACAACTGCTTGCCCATGCTTGAGTGTGACCATCATTCGAGCAAATAGTAAGGTTTGTTTTTGTTTTGAATGTTTCAAAATCTTACGGACTTAGACAAGTCAGTAGAGAATGAATTTATAGAGCACAGAATAATAGTACAAAGTTTATATGTTTGAAACTCGAAACAAATAGCCTGGAAGTACTAGTGTCAAAAGGCAAAAAGCAAAATACTTACATGACTTGAGTATGAACAAAATTTAGCTTGAAATCCTTGTTTGGGTTTCAGAGAGTTTAGCGTAGAAAGTGCTTGCCAAACTCTACATCCGTTCACTGACTGTTAATTTTCAGAATTACATAGTTTCAGAGCTCTAAGAAATGCATATTCAATTATCTTTTTGATCTTTTTCCATTTTACTCATTTTCTGTGCTCTTGGAATAAGGATTACTCCACTGAAAGACATGAATGGGATCAATCCTCGGGACGCTTAAGTTAAGCATGAACCTCCAGAATCTTTTAAAGGAAATGTTCTGCTACAATCAATTCATGAGCACATGGGATTATTATTTCTTTTGTCACTTGGACTTCTGTACAAGCACTACATAATAATCCCTCTGTCCCAAAATCTGGGGTCCAATTGGCACGACACGGAACGTTAGATACTAGTTCAAAGGTTATGGTGTACTGTTACATTATTGCCTTTAAAAGTAGTGGTTGATAATTAGTGGGGCCATGTCATTACTTTAATTGACAAGGTGGTTTTGGAAAAAGAAATCCTCTGTTTAGTAAATCTTAGTTTGGGATGTACTAAAAAAGAAATGAGAATGACAAGTTTGAATTAGAACAAGTGTCCTTTAACTACTCAAGGGAAAAATTATGACATCCATTTATAATATTTTGAAATTGTGACTTTAACGAAGTATATGTGAAGAATTAATATGAAAAATATTTTGTTGATTAAAGAAAGTGAGGCAGGAGCCATTCAAGTTGGATCAGAGAACTAGCAAGACTAAAGTTAACCCTTCTCTACAATGCTTCATTTGTAACAATTTTAATCCTTATCTTTTATTCTTGGGTAACAACATTGAATAAGCAAATGAAAGAGAAGTATATAACTGGAACTCTTACTCCATTGAATACGTGCTTTTCTTTCCAATGTTCAACAGATTCAGTAGAATACATGTATGACTGAAGTAGGTTGATGCCTTGATCAGATTCATCTCTTTTTAATTTGAAGCAGATATGGTGTCTTTGCTTACATCACCATCGATCCATCACACACGGTTGCCAAATGCATCCACTCAGGTTCTAGTCTTCTCTGTCTTTGGAGCATCACTTTTCTGTGCCAAGTTTATCCATTCTTATATTTTCAAATTAATTTTATGCATCAGCTAGGTCTGTATAGGCATGGTCAATTTCGAAGAAAAATATCTTTCATCGTGAGGTCCGAGCATGTGCCTTCAACTTCAACCTGCCAAGGTATTTCTTGTTCTAAATTGTTTTGAAAAGATGAATATGGGAACTTGGGATCAATATAACTTGGCACTTTAACTAAACGAACTACACCATCTAATCTTCTTCTTAACAGCATTTTATGAATTTTTGGTGTTTACACATGTATGTTTGCTTGATTTAAATTGAAGTTGAAAGTTCCAGGCTTCTTCTCTTGGTACAGTCTGCATGCTTCTCATGAGCTATTCGCATTTAATGAAGCTTAAAATCCTGCGGCAGGTCTTATATATACAAACAAAATGTAAACTATACTAAAACACCTTGAGCTATTCACCTTCAACAGAGTGTTAAACCTTTATAGATCTTATTTGTCCAAACCAAACTATATGTAAACTGTTCAATAGTCCCCCATCATTCAGATATTGTGTCCATAGCCAAAGAATCAAAGCTTCAAATGTTTATAACTCTTTACTGCACATTCTATTCCATTCTTAAACTAATAAAAGATGTACTATATACTACTACAAGGAATGGATTTGGGCAAATGGATAAGGAAAGAACAGTACATTGAGAAACTTCTTTTCTTTATTGTTAATCTTTGTACAATCACTTGATTCAAATTGAAGCATCCATGTATTGATGTCCACCAAATCATCTGGTCATACACCTTATTGAGTGCAGTCAATGCACCAGGCTGCATCCATATTAAAGTGCCAATTCCAGAAGTCTAGGGAAGCTGATATTTTGATAATTTCTTCACAAGATATGAACTTGTCCATCTGCAAATGAGAGTAGTAGTGGAGAAACCCACTGGATCTGGAGACATCAACCTAATGTCAATAACAATTTATGTGATTTAATTACTCCCAAAAGATGCCCAGAAAAAAAAATAACTCCTGACCATAGGTAGGATCCAAAGTAGCAAACACTAACTTATTACTTTAACCTGCTGCCAAGAGTTGCATATGAAGGTGCCCAGTAGAAACACAAAGGACAGGATATCATTTATTTCCTTCTAGTTGTGTATTATTCAGATGAACATTTCATATCACACTGAATTTCTACTAACTAGTATATATATTACTTGAAAGAGTCAAACCTGCAAGAATTCGGCTTGTTTTGTGTTTTGTTGTTCAATCATGAAAGAGAGTCTGAAATCCACATTTATTGTTGTACAGGAGTTAGCCTTTCCTTGTTGTCTTGTTATTGCATATTTGGACTCACAAAGTTTGTTAACATACTCTCTTTATTTTTATGACAGATACAACTGGACGTCGCCTGCTCCTCGCCATGGGAGCAACAGTTGCCCCATGGTTATTCTTTTCTCAGAAGGCTTCAACAACGTGTATGTCATTCTGCTAGAAACCTAGGATTTCCTTCACCTTTTCAGATTTGCAACCCTTGCATGATAAAAGTTTACAGTTAGTCTTGTCTTGTTTGTTTTTCTTTTCCTCTGTTCTCTTTGATATTATTTTTCTAAGAAACATAATCTTATTTTTCATGCAAAATTTGTTTTCTTATTTATTTAGTTATTTATTCGTCTGTAGGGTTTTTTTTTTCCCTCTCTTTTTCTCTCTACTACTACTACTACTACTACTACTACTACTATTATTATTATAATCATCACCGATACATGCTTCTTGTTTGTTCTTTGATCCTGGAGCAATTATGACTGATATGCTAAGAGTATATTGTTGATATGGCTCAGTTGGTGCAGAAACAAAGAAGGGATTTCTGTTGGTTGCAGATAAGAAGGACGGATATACTTTTCTATATCCCTTCGGCTGGCAGGTTTGCTTCGTAGCATTTTCTTAACTTGTGCACATTTCCCTTGCTGTAGATAAACTAGTTACTTTCCACATTTGCTATACTTTCTATCATCAGCTATCAAACATTTTCTCTTCCCTTTCAAGTTTTCAACTTTTCTATCATTGTTGGTGGGCCAGGAGGTAGTTGTTGAAGGGCAAGACAAGGTCTTCAAAGATGTTATTGAACCACTGGAAAGTGTCAGTGTAAATATGATCCCTACAGGCAAACAAGATATTCGTGAGTTTGGAACCCCACAGCAGGTTTGAGAATTATTATTTACTGTGATTTTCATTAGTAATAAATGCTTATGGCAGAAGGGAGATATTCTGCTGTATTGCTATATTATTTGTCTGATGCATTCATTTTTGCTTTCTTTTTATACAGGCCTGAATATTTAACATGTGTACATTTGATGTCATTTATCAGTCATAATGAGCTTCTGGCTGCTCGAAATAATTTTGGGTTTTTTGTTCAAACTTGGATCTAGGTTGCTGAAACCTTAATCAAAAAGGTCTTGGCTTCTCCTTCTCAAAAAACAAAGTTGATTGAAGCGTCAGAGGTAATTTTCTTTTCTTCTTTTTGCCCTTTTTGGTCCAATAGTCTGGTAATATCTTTGAATTCATGTTAAACAGCACACTTATGAGCTACAACTTATATCTGACAAAGCAAAAGCTCAATATCTTTCACTGGAGACAAAAATCTTGGCAGTTTTATTGTTTTGTTGTTTCATTTTCTTTAATTTGGAAGTGATTTTATTGAGTGAATCATCTAATTGTGATAATGGTGCAAAGATTTCCTTAAGTTGATGATCTGAGCCATTCACTTAGCATCATACTCTATTAACATATATCCATCCAACATTTCTGAAACATTAACTCTATTACTGTGACACAGAATTTTGTACTGGTTTGATGTCGCATTTAAATTTTCTAATAGACCTACTTTTACCATTTCTCTTCGGTTGTCCTAATTGAGACACATTACATTCTGATGATGATTATGGATCTAATGGATGATTTTTGTGTGTGTCGCCTTACAGCACGATGTGGATGGCAAAGCATATTACACGATTGAGTTCATTGCACAAGCTCCAAACTATACCCGCCATGCTCTTACTGCTGTCTGTATTGGCAATGGTATGAGACTCACTTTGCTTTAAACAAATTCTTTGTGCTTTGAATATTTCTTTCCTGCACATATTCCTATGATATCTATCTATCTATCTATAGATATATATATATATATATTCCTATGCTTTTAGATCAAGAATTGGATTTAAGAATGATGGTGTTTTGTTCCTCAACAATTCCTTTAGGACATTCTGATTTTCACTCCTCACTGATTTCAACCAAATATGTAAAGAATTACAATGCCATGAAAATTAATGAAGAATTAACGATTCCTTTAGATTCAGTAGCAGGTTAGTCACACCCCTTCCCCTACCCTGCAAACTACAGTTGTATGCAATAATAGTTTAAGAATAAAAATATTTAATAGAATTATTCACTTGATGTTGTGTATGGCTTTTTAGTACTATATTCCATAGTTGTAAATAGTGCATGCTTTAATGCATAGTGCAGTATGGTGTAGTACTTCTGGGCTTCACGAATATTAAGACTTCATACTAAATTTCAGGATAATGTGTTGCTCTTTCAGTATTATAATTTTGAAAATTAAGGCTCGCCTTGTAGACTCGTTTATTTATTTCTTGTGTTTGTTGAACAATGTAATTTATCTTATTATTTTCATTTATTTTCATATGGTGTAATTCATTTATTTTCATATGGTGTGTTTTATTTCAATAAAGCACACACTTTACATTGCACTATAACCCCAAAACACCTTTATACTACACTGCAGTTTGTGGTCTTAATAGTTGCCCTACAAAATTCACCTCTAAGCACATGTTCCTCCATGTGACATGCATATGATACTTTCTAATAATTTATTGAACACTAATATAGTTTAGAAGGTTTTACTAATCCTTATATAAATTTGCTTGTGTAGTAAAACAACTTCTTAAAGCCGTCCATGTTTCTCTGAACCCATTACATAATAAAGTTGAGTTCATTGCCTTGCAGGAAAATTCTACACTTTGACAACGGGAGCGAACGAGAGGAGATGGGAGAAGATGAAAGATAGACTGAAAACCGTGGTAGACTCCTTCCAAATATTCAGTGTTTGATAGAGGAATTCATATGTTCTTCTTTTTCGTGGTAAATTATCTACCACTGGAGGCTCAGGCTATTCTATCAGTGTAGATATGAGTAATTTTCTCCGCAATGAATTGAGTCTCTGTTGATGCATGTTCTATGTGGTACATGTGTTTTAGAGTTGTACAAAGATACAATTGAATTGTTTTGTTCACTCTTCACTGCAAGATTTCTCTTTTTTCTATAGTATTTACATTGGGGCATTGGTATCCTATGAAGCTGTCACAGTTTTTTCTGCTCGGATGATGGTGTTATATGCCTCCTGTTTTAAAGCTTATGGGGCATCTTATTATTGGGCAAGTTACTTAGAAGGTGTTTGGATGAGTATTTTATAAGATATTTAAGAGTTTATAACATGTTAAAAAGTGTTTGGTAAAATTTTTTAAAAATAAGCTTATAAGATCCTAAAATAGAATATTAGAATTTTATAAATTTTTTTGAAATTAGTAAGGAAATTGCCGAGTGGCTTGTAGCCCAAGGTCTAAACTCTCATATAATGTGGGAGATCAGAAGTTTGAGCTCAAACGGACTTAGAATGTGCGTGTGTATAAATTCAATTAAAAAAAAATAAGAAGATTTTAATTTATTTTTAAAATCTCAACAAGTTTATTTGATTTTAACCATTTTAGTTATAAAATTGTCATCATAACATGGAAGCTCTAAGATTTTATTGTATTCAAACACTTTGATAATTTATTTTAAAAATAAAATTTAATATATTATAAATTTTAAAAATATTTTATAAAATATAGAATCGTATCAAATTTATTAAATAAATTGGGGAAAATGCCTTATTAGTGTACTGCCGCTTGAGGCACAATTATTGTGTAATGCCGGAGAAACAAGTCTTTCAAACAGTTAACACAACAACATAAATGAAACAAAAATCCGTCAACTCTATTTGCTTTATGGCTTCAGTAAGAACTAGTTGTGAATCATTTATTGCTTTATTTACAATGTTGCCAATCATGTATCCACTACCTTTCTTTCGACACCTTTGTTACAGCGAATCGGATAATTTTTTCCAACTATGCAAAAAATTTAAATAAAAGGCTTTTATCTTTTTCAAATTTTTAGTGTATATGATAAGCGTAAGTTAATATTTTTAATTATTAACTATGCAGAAATGAAGAAAGGGGTTTGACGCGGCTGAAAGTCACTTATAGTGAAAAGGGTAGTGTTTAGGATGAATTCGATTAGGGAGGTCAATTATTCAAAGCTGTATTACTCTCGAAGTTTGAGATCTGCAACCACAACACATGTTAGAGTAGCCTAGGTGCCCCTGTCGAAGGCACTCCAACGCTCAAGTTAGTTTTGGTTGAAATATAGTAATCGAATAGAATACTAAGAGTATAGAAGGTTTATAGCGTATTAGGCATTACCTTGAGCATGGTTGAGTATGAAGTATTTATAGCTTTCTCCAAGCGTGATTTGACCATGGTGCCTTTATCAGGTGTTCTGACTTTTGTCTTTGCCAAGGAGTTGATGGTCATTCCATATTCAGATCCCGGTACTATCTATTCCAGGTGGCTGAATCTTCTATTTTTCAGGATGAATAATATCTCTGGAAGTGCCTTCTTGCCAAAGGTGGTGGCAGGGTTGGCATAGTTGGTGGCAGCGACTGTACCGGTTGTTACGTGTCATTAATATGGAGACATGCTACTTGTCAGATTAATAAATGCGGTGGAGATCTGAGTCAATGCCGAAGTAGGTCTTAAAGTCGATACATGTCGACTAGACTTGACTATTGGAACATCTAAAGTGGGCCTGAGGTTGATGCGGGTCAACCACGAACCCTGCCAAGTAAAGTCGATACAGGTGATCAAATGATCCTTGATAGGCGATTTAACCTAGACATGATATTGGACCTATTGGGTCTACTGGGTTATCCCGTATTATGAGTCCCACAACTCGCAGTCCTAATTGAGCTCATTGACGAGAAGGAGCAAAGAGTTTACATTCAATTACGATGGTTACCCTCATTTGACTGGGGTTTTTGAATCCTTGACCTGAGTTTTTGAACTCTGACCAGGGGGTGAGGTGGTTTTGCTGCATTTAATACACCTGTAAATGTGCGGAATACGAAGCATACTGGGGCAAGCTATCATCATAATAGTTACTTTGATTTTCGCGCACGAACGTCTATAAATAATAGGATAACAGACTGCATTTATACTTTTGCTGCCGATACATCTAGTTGACTTGTTGCCTTTGAAGCTCTCAAGTTTTCGTGTGCTTAGCATTTTCAAGATTTCCATTGTAAGTGCCTCTGTCGTTCTTGTTCTTTTCTACATTTTCATTAATAGAAGCATGTCTTCCAATTTAGATAGTGATAACACTAGGTCAGGGAACATGGCCTATGATGGGGAAACTAGGGCGGAGAGTATATCTCAAACATCTTGTGAGAGTGAATTGATTTCATCCATGAGCGATAGCTCTAGGTCGAGCAGTTCCAGTAGCTCGAGTGATGTTAAAGTTGTTTCAAAGGGGTATGCTAGCCTTTGTGATATGCCTGTAACCTAGGCCAATTGTTAACCCCTGACCACTACACCGAAATAACCTCTATGATAACCCCTACTGACCTGATCCACATTAGGGCAGCTTACCATATCCCTAAAGAATATGAACTGATAGCGCCAGGGACTCGGGGTAGGATGCATCGACCTCCCCGAGGGTGTATAACTGTATTCGAGGAGGGGTTGAAATGCGGCCTTAGATTTTTGCTTGCCCAGCTAATAATCGACCTCTTACTAGGTCTAGAGGTTTGCATCACCCAGTTACTCCTAAACTATTTTACCACATTATATAATTTTATCGTGCTAATGCACTTATACAACCAACTAGCATCTTTTGTCAACTTTTCCAACTTATTCCACTTACCCATGTCCTGGAAGTTGGGTAGCACTGAAGAGTTTGATTTTTATTACCCAACTGCTTGAACTTGATGGAAGTTTTTGGTGTCCTCAGCCTCTTCTTATAGGAAAAAGTGGAAAAAATATTTCTTTTATATTCAGGGGCCAATGGTTATTGCCATTCCAAGGGGCTAGTGGAAAGGGCCTATAGAGATGCTCAGAAATCAAACACCTAATTAGCCTAACATATTCTTTTGGAATTTGGTTGGATTTGGGCAAATGGAGGCCTCAGTTCTAACCGAAGAGAGGTGTTTGGTGTTGGCTAGCCTATCACCTACCCAACTCGACCTGCCTACGGGCAATCGACTAGGTAGAGATTTTTTGTCAACTATTTTGATTGAACACTTATCCTTCTACTCGAGTCTAATATTTGCTTAATTTGTTTGCATGCGCAGATCGTGATGAAGTAATAGCCTACAGCTGCAACGAATCCCAAGCATGGGTACTGAGGAACGAGGAGTGTCATCGAGCTGCTGCCGCTTGACAAGAAGGTGCTCCTGCTAAACAAATAGGTTCAATAAGGTTGACATCTACGCTGCCCTACCACAAATTGAGCAGGCTCTCAAAACTCAATCTGCTCGCCAAGAGGAGCCCATCCGCGGCAACCCCACAGGTCAGAACAAGAGGCAAATGGTCGAACAGGGAGGTTCGGCACCAAAAAAGGCCGTGGGGGCAAGGGAAAGCAGAAGGTTGTGACAGGTTACGACCTATTTGGTAAATTGGGTGATGGTGCAATATTTCAGCTTTCTCAACTATCTCCTCCCCGATTCGCCATCGACCTCAATAAAGAGAAAATCAACTCAACCTCTATCATCCAAGGAGGGACGTCGAGCACTGAGGCTCTGAAGTGGATGACGTCAGGGCTATTCATGGCCAACCAATGAAAATTGATGAGCCTCAGCCAGATCGGGACAATAAAGGCGATGTCCTACTACTGCAATGTGGTCAGTATTAGATTGATAGTCTCGAGCCCAATTTTCCTTTTATATATTAGTCTGAAAAATGACATTATTGTGTTTCAGATAGGACAACTAGGCTACAACATATACCGGTGATCCGAGATGGCTCAACTGCCAAAGAAGAGTTGGAGACGGGCGGGGGATGGAAACACTTAAGGTATAACTTGAGTCCTCCCAGCTCCAGTTGAGCAATTAAATAAGAGAATAGCTGACCTCCAGGAGTAGCTTGACTTAAAGGATCAACAACTGGTCTAGGCCATCAAGGATCGGAGTTAAATGGACAACATCATAATGAAGGCCCAGTTGGACCTACAGGGGAGATACTATTCTAGTCAAGCTTAGGGTCACGCGAAGGCGACCAGCTAAGCTAAAAAGGCCTTTTTCTGGCATCTGCCCGCGATGTGGCACAAGGCTACTAAACAGTTCATCATCAGTATGTCATTTCTGGATGCAAGCGCAATTGTATCACTTGATGATGCTCATGAAGCGTTCCATAGGGCCATAAAGTAGCTTGAGCATTTGAGCTATGCTTTTTGAGCTGAGGATAGGAGCAGAATGAGCCTTGCGCTAAGCGAGAGACTAGAGCCTTACCCAAACTCAGAGGAGAGCGGCGCTGAGCAGGCCTTTAGAGGTTGAAGCTACAGCTGCTGCACCCGATGTGCGATTAACTGAGGCGTAAAAGAAGAAGGTCAAGGTCAATGCATGGTCAGAGCAACTATCTGTTGAATTTGCATTCGTCGAGGACCTCGTGACCCAATTGAGGGAGGAAAAGGTCAATCTGGCACAATACGTGCTACGATAAACTAACTTTATGGGCGACAT
>JACGDI010004221.1:1452625-1462799 GCA_014898725.1 Jacaranda copaia
TTTCTCAACTAGAATCACCCTATTTTGGACCTGACCCCACCATAGAGGTGACTAATTTGACCTCTATCATATAATCAGGGATAATAGATAGCGACGACCTTAAATGGATGGTGATCGAGTTTTTCTCTATGGACTAGCGGAGGCTTATGAACCTAAGTTAGGTTGGGGTAGGGCGCTGGTCTACCATAGTAATATGGTAAGTGTGAGGTTGACTATTTCTCATTGAATTCTTATTTCAAAAAGTTGCATTACTCACTAACGCTTTATGTTTCAGGTGAGCTAGCTGGGATATCACTTTTACTGCCGATCGAAGTTGGCTCTAATGGATCGCGAAGAGTTATGAGAGGGAGGGGATATAGAGACCCTCAAGGTTTAGATCAAGTCTTCCCAGCTTTGAGTCTACCAACTGACAAAGGAGATAGTTGACCACCAAGAGCAGCTAAATGCAAAGGATCAACAACTGGTATAGGCAATTGAGGAGAGGAGTCAAATAGACTCTGTGCTGAAGAAGGCTCACTTGGATATGCAGGTGAGCTACTCCTCTGATCGATCGGCTGACTACATATATGCACTTAAGGAGGCTTGAGCGACCTTCTCTTGATAGATCCCTATGATGTTATGGGAGGCAGTGGAAGAATTCATGCTGAGCTTGACTTTTTAAGACGTGAGCATAGTTTTGTTCATCGATGATGCTTGAGGCACATTTGATAAGGCAATAAAGCAACTTGAGTATCTGGGCTATGCTTTTCAGGTAGAAGATAGAAGCAGAATAAACCTTACTTTAGATGAGAAGCTGCAACCTTTCCCGAAGTATAAGGAGGGCGTGATTGATGGGGGGTGGTGAGAGAGATACAGTGACAAATGCTCCCGTTGAGCCCTTAACTGAGGCCTAACAAAAATAAGTTTAGGTTGAGGCTAAGTTGGCTGAGTTGGTGAGAAAATTTTCCTTCATTAAGGACCTTGCCTTCCAGCTAATCAAGGAGCAGGTTGATCCCAATTAATTTTGTAATTTGCCTTCATTAAGGATCTTTCCTTCCAATGAATTTCTTGAGCAACGTCATGGGGCCTTCACAACCAGCTATTCAACTGCTCACATCTGCAATGCCAGATCCCAATTAGGACTGGTAGGAGGGTGACCAGGCTAGGTTGAGCCAGACTTGATCGCTAAATTCTCTGATGATATTACTACTTTTATTCTCTTTCTTTTTTTTTCTCTTTTTTTTGTATTAGAACTTTTTTATAATGAACATTCCAATAAATAAAAGATCATTTTCATATCTTTCTTGTCGAATGGAACTTTACTATCGTGATCGTATAGGTGAATAGTTGATAACCAAGTTAGTTATTGTGCTAGTTATCCAGAAAATCCAACAACTTTATCATCAATTTTGGTTGAAGTTGAGAGATGTATGGTCTTGCCAAAGTGCATTTAACATTTTATCTTCACAGTAATTAATTTATTTTCACAATTTTATAGTCGATTTTCATTATTTCAAAATTGACCTGTTGATTGACTACTATGTCGATTATATAGTTTGGGCTAAAAAGCCTTAAGTTGGTGACATGTAGCTATTTTAAGTCAATGGCGTAATTAATTTAGAACTTTAGTTTGGTAGCGTGATGCTGCTTTTGCGTTAACTATGGGGTCGACTTGAAATTTTAGTGTGGAAACGTGAAACAGCTTGTTCATCAACTATGGGATTGACTTGAAATTTGCATGGCAACATAAAGGTATTTGTTCATCGACTATGGGATCGACTTGAAATTTGAGTGGCAATATGAAGCTGTTTGTTTGTTGACTATGAGGTCGACTTGAAGTTTAAGTCACTGTGTGAAGCTGCTTGTTTGTCGACTACAAGGTTGACTTGAAACTTGAGTGGCATCGTGGAGCTGTTTATTCATCGACTATGGGGTTAACTTAAAACTTGAGTGGCAGCGTGAAGCTGCTTGTTCATTGACCACGGGGTTAACTTGAAGCTTTGAGTAGCAGCATAGAGCTATTTGTTCGTCGACTATGGGGTTGACTTGAAGCTTGAGTGGTAGTGTAGAGCTGCTTGTTCGTCGACAACAAATGGTGACAATGTAACTTGAGGTGAATATGGCTATGACAATGCAAACAAATGGTAGTAGTATTGCTAGAACTTTATTTATATCATGGAATATGAACATGATTACAATGCACTTTCATATGTAGAATTTCTTCAAGTTGATGGCATTCCATAGGAGAGGGAGCTTATCTCTATCCATATTACCAAGTCGGTAAATGTTATGCTTTGATGCCTTCAAATGGCATAGGGTCCCTTCCATTTCGAGCTAAACTTATTAACATTCTTAAACACTTTCACCTTTTTAAGAACGAGATCTCTGATCTTAAAACAGCACAGCTTGACCCCTTTGTTATAATTCTCCACCATCTTTGACTTGTACTGCTGCATAGTATTGTAAGCTTTCTGTCTTTGCTCATCAATAATCTTAAGGTCGAGTTTTCTTTCTGATGTGTTCCTGAGCGGGTGGAAATGAATGACTTGAGCTATATGTTAAATAAGTTCGGAAGGGATAATTATCTTGAACCCATAAACCAGAATGTAAGGGCTGTGACCTATGGTTATTTAGGGAGTTGTCTTGTATGCCCACAACACTCCTAGGAGGTCATCTGCCTAGCTTGAGCTAGTATCTTGTATCTTGACTTTCAAATAGTTGAGGATCATTCTATTTGTTACCTCTGTCTGGTCGTTCAATTGAGGATTACCTATAGAAGTAAAGTGTTAGGTAATTCCCAAGGCTTTGCACCAACTTCTAGTACTTTGCTTTGGAACTGAGTCCCATTGTTTGAAATAAGGATCTTAGGTAAGCCAAACTAACAGATTTTGTTTTTCTAGATGAAACTCTTGATAGCTGTGCTGGTTATCTTTGGGACAGCCTTGGCCTCAACCTACTTTGTAAAAAATATTCGATTGCCACAATTATAAACTTTCATAGATTTGTTGACTTTGATAGTGAGCCCAAACTGTCGATCCCTTACTGGTCAAACGACCAAGAGATTTGAACATTGACCATGAGCGTGGCAGGTTAATAAGG
Organism: Jacaranda copaia; assembly: GCA_014898725.1. Classification (NCBI taxonomy): domain Eukaryota; kingdom Viridiplantae; phylum Streptophyta; class Magnoliopsida; order Lamiales; family Bignoniaceae; genus Jacaranda; species Jacaranda copaia. The sequence continues at coordinate 1,455,704 of JACGDI010004221.1, forward strand.
TAGGTTTGAATGAACTTGGCATGTTGTACATTTTTTGAGCAAATTCACAAAGTCTTTTAGTAATGTCGGTCAAAAGTATCCATACCTGATTATTTTATGTGCAATGAATCTTCCCCCAGAATGGTTCCCATACATGTCTTCATGGATATCTTGCAATACTTCGTGAGCCTGGTCAAGATCCAAGCACCTTAGGGGCAGTCCAGAGATCAACCTCTTATACAATTGGCCATGCTCATCTAGTGCAAACTTGGTAGCTTGTCCTCGGAGACGTCGAGCCTCATTTTATCTTCAAAGACTGTGCCATAACTCAAGTAAAATTTTATCTGATTCTTCCATGAAGGGACTGTCTCCTCAATGTTTCCTACTAGGTTTTCCTTAAGAGGGCCGATCAATGGCCTAACGACGACCAAAAAGGTTATTGTCTTATCTCTTGTGCCCCTAGTCAAGCTAGCAAATTTGGATAGAACATCCACATGCTTGTTCTCAAATCAAGGTACCTAACTGAGGGTGAACTTTTTGAATGATTGCTATAGTTTTCGGGCCAAGTACTGGCTCATTGTTGAATCTTTGGCCTTAAAATTTTCCTCGACTTGTTCTTCTATCAACTAGGAGTCTATGTTCACAACCAGGTGCTCAATGCCTCAGTTGGGTGTCATCGTCATCCTAGCAAAGAGAGCCTTGTATTTTGCCTAATTATTAGTAATTGTATAGTCAAGCTTGATTGCAAAATCATACTCCTCTGCTATTGGGGAATGGAGAACCACTCCTGCTTCCTCTCTAAATGTGGTCAAAGATTCATCAACACTGCATCTTGATGGCTATTCTCGACTGGAAGGTAATATCAAATTTTCCCAATTCTATGGCCTATTTTGTTAACCTCCCAAAAGTATTTGACTTTGACAACACCTATTTCAATGGCTGATTGATGGGTACTATATAGCATGAGACTGGAAATATGGATGCAACGTTCAGGCCACGGTGACCAGCGCCAAGGTAAATTTCTCGATTTCTAAGTAGTTATGCTCTGATCCCTAGAGCGACTTATTGTAGTAATAAAATAGTCGATGGTTTCCATCTTTGGTTGAGATCAAAAGTGAGTTGATTGATGCTTTCGAAATAGCCAAATATATTTGAGGGACCTCTATGAGTTAGGGTTTTGCAAGTATCAAGGGCGAAGATAAATACTATTTTAACTTAAGCAGCCCTGATCACACTGTTTGTTCCATTGGAAACCCAACTTCTTGGCATTTTTGATAATTTTGAAGAAAGGCAGGCTTTTGTCTGCTAATCGTGCGATGAACCTCCTAAGGGCAATAATCCTCTCAACAAGCCACTACACATCTCTGTTGTTCAAGGATGGACGATATCTAAAATGCCTGAATCTTTTACGGATTAGCCTCAATGCCCTATTGATTGATTATATAGCCAAAAATTTACCTCTTCAAACCCCAAATGTATGCTTGTTTGGATTCAGCTTTAAACCAAATGCTCTTAATATTATGAAAGTATGATTGAGGTTGAGCTAATGATTTTGGGCTTTTTTTGTCTATACAATCATATTATTGACGCACACCTCCAATGATTTGCCTATTTTATTTTTGAATATAAAGTCGACCAATCTCTGTTAGATTGCTCCAGCATTTTTTAGTCTAAAAAGTATGACCATAAAGTAATAAACTCCATTGGGAACCACAAAGAAGTTTTATCCCTGTCTTCGGAGGCTATGAATATTTGATGATAGCCTTAGAATGCATCCATCATACTCAATAACTTGCAACCAGCAGTGGAATCTACTAGTAAATCTATTCAAGGTAGGGGGTAAGGATCCTTGGGGCAAGTTTTATTCAAATCTATAAAATCATTACACATACGCCATTATCCCTCATTCTTTGGGATGAGTACAATATTACAAAGCCAGAATGGATATTGAATTTCTATAATGTAACTGCATCTAAGAGTTTCCTAACTTTCGCTTCGATGATCTAGGTCCTATTAGCATTAAATGTCCTTATCTTCTACTTGATCAGTTTGTATGAGAGGTTGACATTGAGACGGTATACAATTACACTGGGGTCGATTCCTTAGATGTCATATGCTTTCCAAGTAAAGATGTTAATATTTCTTTATAAAAAATATACCATAAGTTATTTCAGGTGAGGGCCTATATCTGTCTTGATCTAAGTTGTCTTGTCGGGATTTTCAAGTTCCAGCTCGATAGTTTTAAATTACCCAAGTATCCTTCAACTTTCTCTTCTAATGAGCTTGGACTTCATTGGGTTTTGTTATAGAGATGTCCCCTAAGGTCTTCAATTGGGGTTGAGTCTTCTGCTTGCTTGACTCGACTGAAATATTGTACCACTTCTAAGCTTCCTTGATGTTACATAGCAATTCACCTGTGCCGATTGAGGTTGGGAATTTAATCTTCATATGATAGGTTGAGATAATAGCATGGAAATTATTGAGAGCTGGTTGACTAATGATGACATTATAAGCAAATAGGGTGTTGACTACCAGATAGTTCACCATCAAAGTTTTTCTTCGGGGCGTCTCCCCAAATGATGTCAAGAGATTAATGGACCTTTATGAAATGATTTCTGACCCCAAAACCTGACTAGAGGGGTACGCATAGGTTCAAACATCAGTTGCCCTAAATTCATTCTTTGCAAAGTGGAGAGGAAGATAACGTTGGCTAAGCTATCATTATCGACTAGAACCTTCCTCACTTCAAAGTTGGCAATCTCAATAAAGACTACCATAGGATAATCCATTTTATAGTCAATATTCTTTCTATTGAGGTGGGCCAGGTTGCTATCAGTAAAAGAGATGGGCTCTGTGCTCGTTGATAAATGGAATGTCGTTTCGACGGATGAGGCTTTGATCAACTCTAGCCTCCTTTGAGTCTACCTTCTCACTGATTTTAAGTCCCCCACAGTGAGGCCTCCCACAATCATGTCAATTACTCCTTGAATGGGTGACAGATTTTCATGGGCGGGTTTCTTTCTTTTGTCTTCTCTCCTCAGGCTTATCGATCTTTTTCTATGAGGAGTTCGATCAATTTTGCCTCCTTCCGTCTGTGTCTCCATAGCCACATACTTTTTGAGATGGCCCTGCCTAATGAGCCTCTCAATTTTGTCCTGGAGATTGAAGCATTCATCTCTGTCGTGCCTCTTTTGTTTATGAAAGTGGAAATACTTCTTTGATTTTTTCAGTACTTCAGTCTATGTCAGCTTCTTCAGTTTCTTGAGGAGATTGTCATGCTGAATAGCATATAGGACATCTCTCCTCAAAATATTCAATGGGGTGTAGTTGTGGAAGCATTTTATTGGAGATCAATCTCTATCTCTGTGTTTCTGGTCATCTCTCTCCTTATTTTTCTTTTTATTGATCTTAGTGTTTTTGAACTTTAGCTTGTTCATCTCCTCTTGGCTCATATATCTCTTCACCAGGTCGAGTAGTTCCTTCATTGACCTCGGGTGCTCAAGCACCAAGCATTGGTACATTCATTGTGTCTGAGTCCCAAGAACAATACATTGATTAGAAACTTAATCTTGGGGTTGTATATCTTCAAGACCTTCGTGTTGAACCTCATTAAGAAGTCATGGAAGGACTTCCCTCGTTCTACTTGACAGTGTTGAGGTAAGTGTGGGGGAGTTTCACCTTTCTCTGACTGGTGAACTGGTACAAGAATTTATCACAGAGCTGATCATAGGAGTATATTATTGAGAGCACTAGCTTAACAAACTAATCAAGTGCTATGCCCGAAAATGTAGTTACTAGCATTTTAGCATGGATGTACTCGGTGTGCCAGTGCAGCTGCATCATATGCTTGAACTGCATCAAGTGCTCATTGGGGTTGGTTAAGCTATCGTACCTCAACAGTCCGATTAGGACCTTGGCGTCGATAGCAATGCGCTCATTAACAATCACCTAGGGAAAAGAGAGATTCTCTCTTGATGAAACTATTGGGGGCCCTCTTGATTGGGCAGTCTATCACTATTTCTCCTTGAGATCTCATCGAGACATCTATTTAATTATTGCACTTGGTGGGAGACTTCTTCCTACTCCGTTTGATCAACTTGAGTAATGTTTCGATCAAAATAAGGTCTCATGCGCTTGGCCTTATTGTGCTGTGGGGCTTGAACAGGCTAAGCCACATGGTCTGTAGATTCATCCACTTCTTCACATTGGTCATGTTTGGAATGTTCGACCCTATCATGTTGTTGGGCTCGATTAGGTCAAATATAGTGGTCTACGGAGTTAGTAATTTTTCTCCTTAGCTTCGATCGCCCTTTCTTTACATGGAGACGTCTGGGGTTGGCTTCTCGTCTGTCTGGTGGCCTTCTGGATTCTTAGCAACCATAACTATCTTGGGGGCCCTTTCCTCTAGTGGAGGCAGTTGCGTAGTAGCACTACCAGCCGGAGCTAGCACAGTGGTGTGCTTATTTAATGCAATGAAAAGTTGAACAGAGATTTGGGTAGAGATCTGTTCACTTATTAGCTGCATCAGTTGAGACATGGTCAATGTAACAACTTGCTCCTGAGGGGTGTTAGGGCATGGACCATGTGAACCTTGCTAGGGTAGAGGAGGAGGTAGAGATGCTGACCTCCTACTATCCTCCTTATCAGATGCGGCTCTTATTGTGTTTACCATCTTTTTTAGTTGCAATCTTAAGGTTCCCATAGATGGCACCAAAATGATAAGTTTGAAAATGTATGTAGTAAATAGGATAGTGTTTACGCTTATTCAACTAAGGAGGTCAAACAATCCAATAGTGATATCCTTTGAGGTCTAAGATCTGTAACCAACAGTAAATGTTAAACTAGCCAAGGTGCCCCCGACTAAGGCACTCCGACGCTCAATTAGTACTGATTGAATTAAGATAATCAAACAGCAAAGTAAGAGCATGTAGTATATATGACGTTACCTAGAGGATGGCTAGTAGTGAGGTATTAGCCTTCTCTCAGTGGCTGATATATCTAAAATGTCTCTATCAAGAATAATGGGTTCTTGTCCTTACCTGGGGGCAATTGGTCATTTTCAATCCAATTACTATTTCAAGTGGCATCATCTCCTACTTTTTAGTGTGAATACCACTCTAAGGGTGCACCTCCTTACCAAAGTTGGTGATGGAAACTGTACTATGTAGTACACACCATTAATGTGGGGCATGCTATTTGTCAGAACATTAATTGCGGTAAGGATATGAGTAGCGTTGAAGTAAGCACTCTGGTCGACAATCATCAAACAAATAAGGCTGTCAACCAAAGAGATGGTTGAATAGACCAAGTTGCTTGAAGCCTCCTGTTGAAGGTGGTCGAGAATAATCCATTCGATCAAGCGGTTGTGGTCGAGTGATTTAGCCCAACTAGGTCTAGAAGCGACATTGGGCTATGCCTACTAAGTGGGCCTTGGGGCCCTCTCTAGGGTCAATAGTTTGTTGAGTTGGACCCGTTGGGTTATCCCATATTTAAATTCAAATGTATTAAGGGGTGTTTGGCTAAACTTATTTGAAAAGTCTTATAAACTTTTACACTTTATAATATGTTTCTAGAGTTTATAAGATATTAGATTTTTTTTAAAAAAAAGATAAATTTTAACATGTGTGGATAAAATAAGATATTAGAGCTTGTAAGATATTAGTAATGACAATTTTGTAATTAATATAACTTAAAATTATGGGAGTTTGTTAAGATCGTAAAAATAAGTTAACAACTTTTTACTTTCTTAAAAATAACTTATAAACTTATAACAATAATATCTTATTTTAAGAACTTATAAGCTCTTTTTAAAAAAATTTGCCAAATATTTTTTGACATATTATAAGTTCTCAAATATTTTGTAAAATACTTTGAGGAGCTTATAAGCTCACCAAAATACCCTCTAAGTTCATATATTTTTTAATTAGTTATTTATTCAAGATCAAGATTGTTTAAAAAATTTTACTCCCGAATTGAATTTTAAGTTTTGAATCTTGTGATTTTAAACTCAAGCTCAATCTTAAGTTGTAATCAATTCTAATTTAATGGTCAAATATTATTAAAATACCCCTACCTTCAAAAATAAAAATAAAAATAAAAAGCTCTTGAAAAAAAACACCCTGACTTGGTTTTCTAGTGTCATATAGCATGATTCTAACATATCATCATATATCTACTTTTTAGTTATTCATATTAGTTTAAATTAATCCTTACTTTTGAACCATCATAAAGTAAAAAAGAATCATGATTCTTTATAAAAACCAACATCTTCTAAATTAAATTATGAAAAATAAAAAGTAAACCATTACTCTTTAATACGCAATGATCTAATTAATTCTAAGTGTAGTCCAATAATGTACGAAATACTGTTACATCTTTTAATGTGTTGTTCATGCGATATAACCTGACAAAAATATTCGATAAAAATTCTCATAATTTTTTGGGATGTAATAATTAAAATTTTAAATTTTACATTCATTTATACAAGAATTAGTATTAATTTACTGGGAAAAATGCAAATTTAGTACTGTATCTTGATCTTATTGGCAAAATAGGACTTTACCTTTTTGAATTGCAAAATTGATTCACCACCTTTAAAAATTTGGTAATTTGAAGATAAATTGGGCTCGAATTTCATTTTCCTTCAACTCGATTTACATGGCATCCTACAAGGCGCCACATGATGCCTTGTCAGCAAACTCTCCCCTTAACCTCCTATGTGGCTTTTGATGTGGCATATGCAATTGCCATTTCAACAAAATAAAACAATTTTTTTAAAAAAATTGCAATAAGTTTTGAAAGATATCTATTTACATACACTAATATAAAAAAATTGCAATAAGTTTTGAAAGATATCTATTTACATACACTAATATACATATATACATATATACATATATATACTAAATAAAAACATATATATAAATATACTATATGTATGTGTGTGTGTATATATAACCCATCTCTCTCCCCTACCGCACCCTATTGCCAAGCACCCCCCTATCTTACGATGGAACGATAGCAAGCAGTTGTCATTGCAAGCGGCCTCAAAGGCTGGCCAAACAATTGACGGCGAGGTGGCTGCCATCATGGCCATCGGCCAAATTAGTTTGGGGGA
>JACGDI010004221.1:1462899-1495794 GCA_014898725.1 Jacaranda copaia
ATTTTACTTTTAGTTAAATTGAATTAAATTTAATTAAAATATTTTACATATGTTACTATTTTAATATTGTTAGATTATTTTGATAATATAAATTTATATTTAACATAAATTAGATGTTATGTTTTAATAATATAAATTTAATTAAATTATTTTACATATGGTTATTATTTTTAATATTATTGAATGTATCATTTTAATTATTAAAATTATATGTTCCAAGATGATAGATTTGATTTTATATTTTATATTTTTTTAATTAAATCAAACTGAATATAATTAACTTATATTAAATACTTTTACTATTTTAACATTATGAAATATATAACTCAAAATCCTTAAAATTATATATTCTAAAGGAATAAATTATATTTTTAAAAAATTTAAGTTGATAAATTTTTATAGAATAAATTCTTATAAATTTGGAGAATATTTGGTATTTTAATTTCTAATTTGCAATTTGTCAATCACATTATAATCTACTGGTGATTTTATTTTACTTTTAAAAATTTTTATTGATTTTTTGTTTTTTAATTTGAGGTTTATTTTTTTTTTCTTTTTATTTTTCTATGAATTTTAGGTTGACTTGGCAAAAAGAATTGTCAAGGCATGTGCCACACAGGAAAGAGGTAGATGTCTAGACTGACAGAACAAAACATGGAGCCAAGTCAGTAGCCATGCAGATACGGACCGGACCGTTCACAATTAGAAACCGGGATCAATTTGTCGTCAAATTATCAAATTTTTAAAGATGGTGTATCAATTTTGCATTTTTTGCATTTTATTTAAGTTACGCCACCGTTCCATTGTTTCGATGAATCAAGTGGAACGCTGCAACAATGGTATGAAATTAATAGCAGGTGCCAACTATTTTGGAACACTGGTTCCAAAACGGACAAAACGAAGAAAAAGATGGGATGATATTGATAGCAGTGGAGACGAGTGAGTGGTGCATTGGCGATGGGAAGACTGGAGTTTGGGGATGGTGGCGATTGATGGTGAGGTGGACTTGGATGTTAGGACATGGTCAAAACGCTTACTATTCAAAAAATTTCGCATTTATCAATAGGCAGCAACCATAGTTAGGGGACTGTTGGAGAAGACAACCCTTTTACTTTCTATTCTTTTTCTCCCCCATCTTTTCTTACGTTTCTTCAATTTGAATGCATCACTTTGCTTTTTTCTTTTTTATTTTCATTTAAAATTGAATTTAGTGTTTTTCTATTTTTAAATATGAAATTTTATTTAAATTAAATATTTGTTTGAATTTATTATATATAATTTAAGATATATAATTATATTAGTTTAATATAATAAATTTGTATTTTTATGTAATCATCTTTAAATATTATTATTATTATCATTATTATTATTATTATTATTATTATTATTATTATTATTATTATTATTAATTTAGAAGAGCTTTCATTCAAATTTACAAACAAGAAGAATAATATACAAAGAATTGATATATAAAATATTTTATTTTTTGTTCGAATTTAACAAAATGTATTCATTTTTTATTAGAAAAACATGATATTTACAAATAAATTAATAGTAATTCTTGTAGAATGAATGTAAAATTTAAAGTTTTAACTTTACATCCCAGAAAATCATTGGAATTTTTTCTTAGAATATTTTGTTCTTGTTATATCTCATGAACAACACGCTAAAAGATGTAACAATTTTTCATACATTATTGGATTTTTTGGTTATTGAGTATTAAAAAGGGGCAATGGTTTATTTTTTATTTTTCATAATTCAATTTTGAAAGAAGATGATTCTTATAAGGAATCATGATTTTTTTTCTTCATGAAGAGTGAAAATTAAATCAAATTGATATGAACAGTTAAAAAATGGATTCAAAATAATAAGTTAGAATAATGGGTATATGATAAGGGATCATCAAACAAAAAAGAATAACTGTTATAATAAGAGAATGTTAGCAGTAATTAGTACTTTTCCAAAAGAAATATAAAGTCGTTAAAATAACTATTAACTTTTTTCAAAAATAGAAACTCGTTAAAAACATAAGTTATGAATAATTATAAAATTAGCTAAAAGGTAGGGGCAAGTTGAAATAGAATGTTGGTTTTATTTGAAAAATGTTTATATTTGGTACATGTTTCTTTTAATCAATATGTGGTTTTAATTAATTATTCATTTTAAAATAGGTTTGTAGGTTGCAAACTGTTCAACTGACTTTTATATATAGGTTTTGCTAGATTCAATATTTCTTCATTGTTTCTTTTTTCCAAGAATGATAAAATAATCTCTATTTTCTTTAATTTTTTCTTTTTGACACTATGAAAATCAACTTTCATTCCAAATTAGTTGTAATTCCATTTTAAAGGAACACGTGAATTTGTCCTTCCCTCATACTAGCATTAGACTTTGAATTTGCAACCCTACTTGTTAATAGGTTGCTTGATTCGCTGACCTACAGACAAAACAAATATTATAATTTTCAATCTTACATAAAAGTACTTTACAATCAAAGATATCTATCCCAAAAATAAGAACTATCCTCTACATCATTCAAGACCACATTCACCACTAAAGCATCCAATTCTAATTGAACTTTCGATAGATTCCAACTTTTAACCCAAGAAAGAGCCTTAAATGCAATTGCCATTGCCACTGCTACTTGTAAACTTCCTTTCTGAGGAACAGCAACCGTTGCTTGGAATTTGCCATTTCATCCTTGAGAATCCATCTAATCACTACAAGAAAACTAACTTTTACTGATAGAAAATTACCAACGAACAACATCTGTCGGTAATTACTATGAATTGCTGATAGATTACTGATGGATATCAAAATCAAACTTTTAAAAGTTTCACCAACGAATTTACCAATGGAATCAGTGACGGACAAAATATTCGTTGGTAAATTAGCAAGAGAAATAAAATTCGTTGGTAACTAGTCAGTAACTTTTTCTGACTGAAGTATATTCCGTTGGTAATATTTCTAGCAAACTAATATCCATTAGCGATCCATTGGTAATATTTCTGAGAAATATAATTCCATTGGTAATCCGTTGGAAAATTTTTTTTAGAGATATAATTCTGTTAGCAATCAGTTGGTAAGATTTGTGAGAAATATAACTCTACTAGTAATTCATTGGTAAAATTACTAACAAAAATAATTTGTTAATAATTCATTAATATGTTCCTCAACTCATTTTTATTAATAATTATTTGATTAAATAAAAAATTAAAAGTTATATATGTTAAGTATAATTAAATACTAATTACATTTTTTATAGTTATGTATAAATAAATTATAACTATATAAAATTAAATTTTATAACAAAAATTAACTACTAAATAAAAAAATAATAAATAATTAATTTTGAATTTAAAAAATTTAAATTTAACAAATTAATTAGTATAATTGAATAAAAATTATCTAAATAAAATGCAAAAAAATAAAAAAACATAGAAGACAAAAGTAAGAAATGACTAAGTCCTACCTTGTATATACATTTCAATTTCAATTTCAAATTTAGATCACTATTGACTAGGCACTCTTCTTCTTCCTTTCTTCTCCCCCGCTCCCCTCTCATTTTCTTTCTTTCTTTCTTTTTTTTAAATGGGAGTGCTGGCCTCGCTTACTGTTGGCTCGCGAGGCCAGCAACTACTGGCCTCCTCGTTAGTTGGCAATGGAGCAACATGCTTTTCTCCTTTCTTTTTTTTTTTTTAAATTTTTATAATTATAGTGATGTTTCGTTTCATTGTGCAAGTTTGAAATTTTGTATCCTTTGGGCATTGTAAAAGGTAAAGTTTTTTAGTATTAAGTTACAATTATATGAATTGTGTTTATGGATTATGTAGTCAATATTTTGAGTTATAATTATATGAATTATGCTTTGTGATGCTTCAATGGAGTTATAATTATTTGAATAGTATTTATAAATTATATGGTCAATAATTATATAAATTATGCTATGTAATGCTTCAATGAAGTTATAATTATATGAATTGTGTTTATGAATTATATAGTCAAATATTTTGAGTTATAAATATATGGATTATGCTTTGTGATGCTTGAATGAAGTTATAATTATATGAATTGTGTTTATGGGTTATGTAGTCAATATTTTGAGTTTTAATTATATGTATTATGCTTTGTGATGCTTCAATGAAGTTATAATTATAAGGATTATGCTTTGTGATGCTTCAATGGAGTTATAGTTATATGAATTAAGTTGTTATTAATTCAATCATTATATCCATAGTTGGTCTTTTATTCTCTTCAAATCTTACTTATAGTAGTTTGGTTGTTTAGTGTTGGAAGTTTTGTAAATTCTTTTATTTTGTATCCTCTTATTTGAATATCTATACTCACATGATTGTATTTAATTATATGATGTCATTTTACTCAAAATTGTTTATGACCGCTTTTGATATTATGTTATTATTAGTGAAAATTTTTCTTTTTACACTTTTCTAATATTGTAGAAAATTAATCTCTACTAATGCTTATTTATTATATTTTTTTACAAGATGACAACAAGAGGAAGAGGAAGAAGGGGGCTCTAAGGGTATGTTGAGGTTATGTTAGTTGAGTTATGGTTATGTTGAATTAGTTTGTTAGAATTGTGATGATTTGTGAAGTTTTGGTTTGTTGAAAATGTAGTTAATATTATTTGATGACAGATTTGATGAAGAATTAATATTTAATGTATTTTCAGTTTTTGTTGTATTGGGCATTAATTAGTAGATTTTATTGTTATAGGTTATTAAATTTTATTTAAAAACTTACACACAAACAAAAGAAAAAGAAAAATTACTGATGGATTGTTAATAAGAAAAATTTTAAAAAAAAGGACTAATTTTACCAATGGATTACCAATGGGAAAAAAAAAGATTAAATTTACTAACAAAAAATCAATTGGTAAATTTTTACCGATAGATTTTTGTTGATAATGTGATCAAATTTACCAACAAAAAATCTATCAAAAAATCCATTGGTAATTATTACCGATGGATTTAAAATCTATTGGTAAAATTTACTGGCGGAGTTATTGCCAATGGATAATTTCAATCAGTAAATTTGTTGGTAAAATCTATTATTGATGGATTTTTCTAATTTGCCGATGGATTTTTTCATTGGTGAAAGACAGTTTTCTTGTAGTGAATTCTAAAGGATTGACTATTTCGTTAGACTGTTGCATCAATATTGCATTTCAGCCATCCTCTATGCGGAGTTTGCCACCACGTAACTGTTTCCTGCTCCATATTGCTCAAAGTTGGATGTTTCTATTGCTATGTAGCTCTCCATTGATTCAAATTAGTCAAGACAATGAAGATGACTAAATTGACAGAAGGTTCAATTTATATGTCCATACTATGTTGTTTCTATTTTTCTAAAGGCTCTAGAGCAATGAAAATATTTTTCTACTATCTTTTGCATTATTTTTTGAGAGATACTCATCTAGCCATGTCACCAAAGAGGTAGCTCTATCAAGACTTTCTGAGTTAACAAGATTAGACCGGTCTCAAACATCCTTTACAAAAGAGCATTTCAGCAAGGTATGCCCCATAGTTTCATTATCACTGCCACAAATCAAACAGCAATGATCAACAGCTACTTTCTTGGACAATAATCTATCATTTGTTGGTAAATATCCTCTATATGCTCTCTATACAAAGTTTCTAACCTTTGGAGGGAACTTTCACCAAATAGAAAAAGTATTGGTTATGTTTCTCATATGATCTACCGTGAGCATTTGGTAACAACTCTTCACTGTGTAGAATCTTTTGGAGTCTCCATTCCATGCCACACATCCCTTGTCTATCTATTACTAAGAGGAATATTGAAAATGAGTATGGCATCTTGCTTATTAAACATTGAAAGTATCATTTCAACATTCCAATTATTTTAATCATGAAGCATAAGGGATGAAACTGTCATATGAGCAGATTCACAATTGAGATTAGAAGATACTCGAGGGTTTTGAAGGTCAATGAGCCGAGTATTGAGGCATATAACAATATGCTACCCATTGCCAACTTTAAGTTAGCAACCCTTTCTGATTATCTATTATTTTGCAAGAACACCTCGCCATAAAAAGCCTAGATTGTGTCCCAACTCAGCATCAAGAAATGTTTTTCCTAGAAAATACTTAGCTTGAAATATCTGGGAGACAAGCGATTCCGAATTTGTTAACATTCTCTAGCCTTGTTTGCTCAATAATGCTAGATTAAAATCTCATGGTCTTTGAAAACCCAGGCCACCTTTGTTTTTTAGCAAGCAAACTCATTCCTAGTGCATCCATTTAATTACTTTTGGAGTTCTATTGCTAGTATTTCCATTGCACCACCAAAAAGCATTTATTATCCACTCTATTTTTTCACATAGTTCTCTAGGTAAAAGGAAAGCACTCATCACATAATTAGGTAAAGATTGAGCAACCATTTTCAGTAGAATTTCCTTATCTACCTGAGATGGGAGTTTCATGTTCTAACCTTGACGGTTCTGCCATATTCGTTACTTAGTAAATCAAAATATCTCCATCTATTTTCTACCAATAACAGATGGTAGCCTAAGATATGTGCCATGGTCCTCTTGTTGCATAATATTAAGCTGATTACAAATTTCCTTTGTCAATCCTTCATTCATATTTGAACTAGAAAAAAATGTTAGATTTCTGAATATTGATGAGTTGGCTTGAAGCTTTCTTATATTCCTTAAGGCAATGTTTAATTACTTTGCATTCTGTAGCCATTGCTTTGAAAAATAACATACTATCATCCATGAAAAAAGATTAGAAACTGTAGGAGCTCTCCTCGCCACTCTACAGCTACGAAGGTTACCACAATTTTCCATTTTAGTTAGAATAGCTGATAGACCTTTAGGGCAAATAATGTAGAGATATGGATATATTAGATCACCTTGTCTTATGCCTCTACTTGGGAAAATTAAGCCAATTTCATAGCCATCATGAACAATGATATAGCTGACTGGCTTGACATATATCATCACTAGATTGATAAACCTTTGATGGAATTCCAACTTTCCTATCAGACTCCTCAAAAATTACTATTCCACTCTATCATAAGCTTTACTTAGATTTACTTTAAAAGCATCTACTCCAGTCTTTCCTCGTGTTTTTCTTTTGATGTGGCGCATTATTTCAAAAGCAATCATCACATTATCTGAGATGAGACTACCAAGGACAAAAGCACTCTGAGTAGGTAAGATGATAGCTGGTAGCACTTTCTTCATTCGATTAGCAAATACTTTTGATATCATCTTATATAATATGTTGCACAGGTTAATGCGGAGGTCAAATATAACTTCCGGATTAGACGTTTTTGGAATCAATGTGATCAATGTGCCATTCAATCCTAGGGGTAATCTTCCTTCCCTCAAAAAGAAAATACAGGCCCTACACACATTCTTACCAATCACGTCCCAATAGTGTTGATAGAAAGCTGGGTTCATACCATTCGAGCATGGCGACTTCTTAGGGTGTATAGAGAATATAATATTTCTTATTTCCTCATTATGAAAATGAGCTAAGAGTTCTTTGTTTAGGTCAATCGTAATCTTCTGTTGGATACATTCCAAAATCCTACTTTCATTTGAAGAGATCCACATAATAATAAAAAATTACTTTATCCAAGCCATAATCCCAATTGATACATACTCCTTAATCATTTTGAAGCTATTTCACATAGTTCCATTTGTATCTAGAAGTGGCTTTAGCATGAAAGTAGCTTGAATTAGTGACGCCGTCTCTAAGCTAAAACTCTTTTACCCTTTGTCTCCAAAAGTCTTCTTGTTGTTGGAGAATATTAATATACTACTATTGGGCTGCAAAAAATTAGGCTATAGAATCCGAATCATTTCTCCTCCTTAGCATTATCAGTTTTACCTTACACTCCTCTATACATTCTCCAAATTATACTGTGAATTCTTTACCCCATTGAGAAAGAGCCGTACTATATGATTTTAGCCACTCTTGAATTGGGTTTTCTACATTTTGACTCCAACTATTCATGACACTTTTCTACACTTGTCATGCCTTATCTATCCATTTTCAAAGTGGAATCTCTTTTTTGTACCACAATGCTCTAGCTTAGTAGGTTGAAGAAATAAAAAAGAGTGGTCCAACCTAGTTGCCTCCAAATTTAGAAGTTTTGCATCCTTAAACATGTTCATCCATCGTTAAGACATGAGAGCTTTATCAAGTTTCTCTTTCTTCCAATTCACCATTCCTCTTCCTCTTTCCTATGTGAGGTGGTTTCCACTATGTCCAAATTGTGGAGCTCATGCTGATTAATCATTTTATTGAATCCCTCACAAAGCCAAAATGGGTGAGAACATCTACCCTATTTTTCAGATAGTATCAACAGGTCATTGAAATCACCAATTCAACACCATGGGAGCCCAGATATGTTCTTAATCCTCAATAATAATTACGAAGAATCTTATCACCAAGTTCTTTTTAGGTATCTATAGAATCTAGTAAGTCTCCATTTCTCTTCTCCTTCAATTTGAACTTCTGTATCTATATGATTTCTTGAATAATTTAGCAGGTTAGCCATCTCTTTTTTTCTCCATAGCTTCACCATCCTTCCCCCGTTTATGATATTATCTATGATGATAGATCCTTAAATTTGAATTTCCTTCTAATTTTATCCATCTTCTTCTTATTAATCATGGTTGCAATTAAAAAATATAATGTTAGGCCTCTTGGACTTAACTAAGTCCTTCAACACCTAAATTGTTTGTGGGCTTGCAAGTCCACGATAATATCAACTTAAAGTACTTATAACTGTTGGCAGGTCTAGGCTCTAAGATCTATCAATTTCATATTTTTGGCCAAGCTACAAATTCCATCTCATTTCCTGGGCTTTGATTAATAATATTTTCTTTCTCCCCATAATATGGCCTATATTTGGTTCTCAGCCTTTTTGAGTCCAAGACTATTAACCCATTCGTCAAGCTCGCATCTCTATCTTGATCAATTATTATCATGTCCCTTACCATCATCGTCTTTCCTTTTCCAACTCCTACAGTTTTACAATGTTCTCCTTATTTCCATAACGTGCCCTGATGATGTGTTGTTTTCTCATTCTTCCCATTTTCAGATAATTTTTTCATCATTTCCTACTGCCCATTTTTCGGCTATGTGCTATGAAGTTATCTTACCCTAATACGTGGCTATTGTTTTCTATTCTAGGCTCTTAGCTATGCTCCATATAAAAATTCAATTGAAGTTTGATCTTTCTCATATAACGTAGCACAAAATTTCTCAGAGTGCCCAATTATATTGTAGTAAAAGCAAAATGTTGGTAGGCATTCATATTTAAAATTGATCTAAACCCACTATTCCCCTTGTCTATTGATCATCATCCTTCTTTTAATTGGGGACATCTAGATAAACTCTTATATGCATAAATAATCTTCACATCTCTCCAAAATTATTAGGATCTGATTCAACATATACATTAATGCTCTCACTAATGCTTTTACAAATTTTCTCTATCGCAAATCCTACTGAAAGTTCAAACACTTAGACCCATATATTAATATTTGTTAGACTTATCGTTTGTGATTGTTCTTCTAGCATTACCTGCTTTAACAATAATAGATGCTGATTGAAAGTCTATGGGCCTCCGAATAAGATATGTTGCATATCAAGTTCATGAAATGGTTGAAATAGATACATTGTCTAATTAGTTGATATGTTTTGTGGTTAGTAATCTTCCAACCAGATGGAAATAGAACTACACAAATTGTTCATTATCCTTAGTATCTTCTAAAACTTTCCCTCTTTCTTTTTCCTCATCTAAAGATACTCTAGCATATCAATTAATTAGTTCTTACTCCATATTCCTAAAAAATTCCATGAAAAAAACTTTCCCAGATGATAAGGCAAAGTTGAACTTGTCAAGATGACAAGAGAGACATGTTTCTGCTTGGCAAGGTACTTATAACATATTTAGAAGGAAAAGTTCCCTTTTGAAATTTCTACATAGTTAATAATCCTACAACTTAGTCAAACAAAAAATCCTTTTCCTTTTCTTTTTCTTTAAATAGTATTAAAAAATAATGGATATATGTTTACATTATTTTATAAAAATTAATAGTATGATTAACTTAAATATTTTTTAATAGTGTTGATGTGGTAAGAACTAAATTACCTCAGGGAAAAGTTGAGAGGTGTCACCCTAAGGAAGACCTGGAATAACAAAAGGTGTTGTAATGCTCAAATAAGGCCTTAAAATGGAAAAATTACAATCTTAATAGCTAAAGGGAACGCTCGAGTAGACATTATAGAAGAATGTTTGCACTCCTAGAGATATGGCCATAATGTGGGCAAGACAAAAGGTCTATTTTGGGAGAATATAAAGTAGAGATATCCCATTACAATTTGGGGGGGGGGGGTTGTGTGAAAAAGTGATTATTCTTTATTAACATCATTGGTGTCATTTGTGGGAAGTTTGCAAGAACTAAGGCATAAATGATAGGTTGTGTAATCTTGATAGGTTGAAGGGAGGGTAGCATAGCAAGATATGGGAGCAATGAGCCCCAATCTCAAGCCTTTCTATAGTCAGTTGATTCGTAGCTAGTAGAAAAGCGGCCAATCACCATAGAACAAATTTTAAGGATGATCACAACAATCAAGCAGGTAGTAATGCATCCCCCTTAAGAGGCTCATCTTAGAAACCTAGGGGTCTAAGAAGGTGAGCATGGGCATAGCCAGCTAAATGCACCATCATTAGCTCTCGGGGACCTTACTCACTAATAATTATGGACTTGAGGTGCCTCCAGCACAGCAAAAGGCTACTTTTGTAGCCTTTAGAGATCAAATGGCTAAGGTTAGGGCAAGGTTAAGCAGGAGAAGAATCCTTGAACTAAAGAAAAATATGCCATTCAACCTACAGATCTTGGTTAACAAGTTTCCTACTAATCTTTGGGCTATCAGTGTCCTGAGTATAATAGGACTATTGATCCTATGAAGCATTTTAGCCCCTGCTCCACCAATATATAGATGGATTTATGTGCCAATTTTTGTTGACCATTTTGATCGGCCCTGTATAGAAGTAGTTTGATTAGTTGTCCCTTTTTTCCATAAGCTCCTTCAAGGAGTTCAGTGCGGTGTTTTTTTTCACTAATTCACTAATAGCAAACACTACCAAAAAAACTCCCTTAGCCTCTTCAATCTACGATAGGAGAAAGGATAATCCACTAGAATATTTGTCCATAGGTTTACCGAAGCTGCCATTGAAGTCCCAATTGCTATGCAGAAAATTTTTATCAATGCTTTTGCACAAGGCTTAAGGGATGGAGACTTTTTCAGACCCTTAGCTAGAAACTAATAATGGATTTTTATACATTATTGGCTCAAGCAGAGAAATACATTAAATTAGAGAAGGCTAGTAAGATAAAAAAAGAGAAAGAAATAGTTAACAAGAAAAAAGATAAGGATGGGAAGAAAGATGTAAGAAAGAGTAAAAAGTCCAAAACTGAGGCTAACATGGGGGCCTCATAGATCTAATGTATTATAGATAACTATACTAGCTTATAGGTCTCTTCCACATAAGTCTTGGTGGCGATTAAACACTTAAATATCCTATATTAGCTAAGGAGAGCTCCAGAACCCCCCGTGAGATAATTATTTGAGAAATGTTACCAATTTCATAATGAGTTAGTACATATGATGAATAAGTGAAAATACTTATGAAATGAGCTAGAGAGACTAATCTATTTAGGATACTTGAGGTAATTTCTGATGCAGAGGTACCACCTTAGATGGTACCACTAGGTCTGATGTTCTAGCCAGAGGCTATGGTGCCTATATTATGGGGATGTCTCATACTTCATGGATCTTGTCATGATTAGCCCCAACTTTCTCCAAAGGGGGAGAAGTGTGATGACATCTACTAGGAAGTAATATTAATCATGTTCCACCACCTTGAGATGAAATTTAAATGATAGTTGGGGAAGCTACTAATGGTGATTGATAACGGGCTAAGATGGCTCATGCTCGAGCTACCAGACCTAGGAGTGGCATGGGAATACCCTCGTACTCTCGTGCAAGACAGACATAGAAGGTTTATATTGTAGTGGAATGGTGAATCTCCCCGACCATGCAATCTTAACTCACTAATCTAACAGGGGTCTAGGAACAACACCAAGATGCCCTGGTGATCACAACTACAATAGCCAACTATGGCATAGCATGGGTGCTGATTGATAATAGGAGCTTAGTAGATGTGACTTTTATGTATATCTTTGAGAAAATGGATCTTAGGGAGGTTTAGTTATGCTCAATAGAAATAGCACTCTACGATTTCACTGATAACTTTGTTAGACTAGTGACCCAAGTAGCTTTGCCATTGTCCTTGGAATATGGGCCATATTAAAATATGAGAAAGCTAAAGTTTCTTGTAGCTAATTCACCATCGACCTACAATGTAATATTAAAAAGACCTATGTTGAGCATATTCCAAGTTGTGGCATCACTAATACATATGAAGATCAAGTTCCTAGTAGACAATATGATGGGAGAAATGTGAGAAGATTTGTTCATGTCTCGAAAGTGTTATGTTGAGCTAATGTGGAGATAGGACCCTCCTATGAAAAAGATGTTGACATCTACCACTCAAGGTATAAAGGTAGATCTTCCAGGTCATATGGAAAGGTATATCCAACCTATAGACAAGCTTACGACAATTAAGCTTGTGCTAGGAGAATCCCATAAGGTCACGAGAGTGGACACCCATCTAACTTTTGAGTTCTTGGAAAAGTTGATAAGCTACTTAAGAAATAATGTGGATAGATGTACCTTCTCGGCTCAAGAATTGAGAGGTATTAATTTGATTATTATAGAACATTATCTAAATATAGATCCTTCTACCAAGCTGGTAAAGTCGAAGAAATGAAACTTTGGTTCAAAAAAATATAGGATTATCTAGGTTGAAATTTAAAAGCTTTTAAACAGTAATCATATAATGGAAATACAATTCCTAGAGTAGTTATCCAATGTGGTGCTGGTGCTGAAAAATTTAGAAAAGTGGAGGGTTTGTATAGACTTTTAAGAGCTAAACAAGGCATGTCCTAAAGAATTCTATCCTATGCCCGTATTGATCAGTTAATGGATTCCACAATGAGATGCGAGTTTTTGAGCATGATGGATACCTCTCAAGGGTACTATCAGATTTGACTACACTAGGAAAACTAAAAGAAGGTAAGTTTCATAACTTCTTTTGGAATATATTGCTATGTAGTAATATCTTTTGGGTTAAAGAACATAGTGGCTACATATCAAAGATTTGTAAATCGCATGTTTCAGAATCAGATTGATAGGAACATAGAGGTTTACGTTGATGATAGGCTTACAAAAGTAAGAAGGTAGAGGATCACCTAGTTGACTTAGAAGAGATGTTCAACTGATTGAGGTTGTATGAAATGATGTTCAATCTCGCTAAATGTACGTTAGCTGCTAGAGGTGGGAAGTTTTTTGGAATATATGGTTACACACAGAGAAATCAAAGTAAACCCAAAAAAATTTCAAGCCATACAAGAAATGATTCTGTCTAGAAATATATTTGAAGTGCAAAAGTTGACAAGTCAGCTGACTAGGTTGAGTAGGTTCATATGCAGGTCTACAAAAATGAGCCTATTTTTCTTTAGGGTGTTGAGGAAAGCAAAGGAGTTCAAATAAGATGAGGAGTATCAAATGACTTTTGAAGAATTGAAGAGGTACTTATTAGAAATTCCCCTTTTTACTAAACCTGTCCTCAAGGAAAAAATATTTTTGTATATATCAGTAGGAGAGGAAATAGTGAGTTTAGTATTATTATGAGAGGAGATGAATATATAGCAATCGATCTATTATGTTAGCAAGGTGTTACATACTGCGAAGAAGAGATATATAAAACTTGAGAAGTTTGTATTTTACTTAGTTTACACGACTAGGTGGTTGAGGCCGTATTTTTTTATCTTACTCTATTGTCTACATTAATTTGCAACTAGTCTTTGAGTAGGTAAAAAGACAATATGAAGTAAAGGAAAAGCTAATGGCTAAATATGTCAAGAAAGTGGGTGAGCTCAGAATGAAGTTTGATGAATTTGACTTGCATCATATACCTTGAGCATAGAATAGTAGAGTGGACTATTTTGCTAGAATAGCTAGTGCGATGAGGTGAACAATACTAAAAAGATCACTCTCCAAGAGCAAGACATATCTGCTGTTGCTAAACCTACAGATAAGGGTGGATAGGGGTTTAGTACTCTCTCTTGGGGGGACCTGTAGTGAGCTTGCGTATCATTTTTTGATAGTCAAGTCCTGATCCCTATTTGATGGAGAAACCCTCATCGGGGACTATTCATATGTTCTAAATCCCACCTAATATGTAATTTTAAAACTTAAATATAAATATTAATTTTTTAATATATGATATACATCATATATATTGATAATAATATTTTATCAATATCATCATCATCCTCTATTCATCATAAATTTGCAATTCAACTTCATACTTCATAATATCACAATAATATTTCATCACAAGTCACAACTCACAAAAGCATTAAAATTCAAATGCTCCAACAAATTCGCAAATAAAACAAACAAAATTTTTAAAGAAAATAATCATTATCCAAATACATTACATATCAAATCAAATATTAGGCTAATAAGGGTCTTATAAAATTGGCTCCAAATTTCAGAGGCATAGAAGATTTTGTGTTTAGGGTATGTTGTGACTTGTGAGTGTTGGACTATTTTTTATTAGTATAATTACAGTTTTTTTATTTTTTTGAAATAGGAATGGGTTACTCGATCAGGAATTGGGTACCAAAAGGCCCTATCCGATATCTTGGCCAAAAAATGTTTGGGTGCCCTCTTAATTACCTAATTGGGTTTGGGGACTAATAATAGCTAGACCAAATAGAAAATGCCCGATAAGGTTAGGTTGGGTACCACAATACTCGAATCTGATTCCCATCCTACATATGGATAGTGATATTGATCTAATGCAGACATCGAAAGACTAGAGAAGCCCAATAATCTGATGTCTCAAGTGCGAGAACATTAGTGAGGTCCTAGGGAAAACATGGCTAGCTAGGTATATCTTAATTGGAGACTTGCTCTGTAAAAGGTCTTTTAAACATCTTTTCCTATGATATTTGTCAGCAGAGGAAAGTAATTATGTGCTTCGCAAGATCCATGAAGTGATATGTATGGCCACATTAGAGGGTTCAACCTAGTGTCCAAAGTTCTAAGAATTGGATATTGTTAGCCCATATGAAAATAGGTACGAAGGTGTTAGTTCGAAGGTGTAAGCAATGGTAAAAGCTTTCTATGGTGTTGCATTAGCTAGCAAAGCATATGACCACCATGAGTTCTCCTATTCCATTCGCAAGGTAGGGAATTGACATCATCAGACCTCTTCTGCTCTCTACTAAGGAGCGAAAGTCCTTGTTGTTGACTATTGACTACTTCAGTAAATGGGTGGAGGCTAAGCCCCTAGCTAGGATAAGAGAGTCAAAGGAAATAAAATTTCAATGGAGAAATATCATATATAGGTTTGGGATACATAAGGAGTAAACTCGAGCAATAGGCATTAGTTCCAAGGGAAGAAACTCCTAAAGTAGTGTAAGCATTTCAAAATCAAGTAGCAATTTAGCTTAGTAGCTCATCCCCAGACTAGCGAGTAGGTTGAAGACATTAATAGAATGATAATTCAGGGGATCAAAACAAAGATGGAAGAAGTCAGGGGAAAATGGGTAGAAAAATTGCTAGGAGTCCTATGGTCCTATTGCACTACCCCTAGTTTAGCTACAAGAGAAAGCTTTTTTACCGTGGTGTATAGAGCTGATACACTTATACCAGCTGAGATAGGGATGGAAACTCACAAAGTGCAAAATTATCAGATAGATGACAATGAAGAGTTAATGAAACAGGCTTTAGATCTAATTGAGAAACAAAGAAAAAAAGCTATGCTAAAGATGAGGAAATAAAAACAAAGAATACAGGCACCCTTTGATTGGAGAGTTGGAAAGCAGTACTTCCAAGTTGGTTACTAGTTCTTACGTCCTGCAAATGTGCTAAGGATCCCTAGTAAGTTAGAACCAAGCTAGAAAGGCCCTTTCAAGGTTACTAAAGTGTTAACTGGAAGAGCCTATGAGCTTGAGGATCGTAATGGGAAACCATGACCTCACCTTGGAATATTGCTAAGCTAAAATAGTTCTTTATGTAAATCCACCACCATGGCACGTAAGACCTTTTTCATTGCTATTCTCTAAGTCTTTTAATTTCCCTTATTGTAAAAAGCTTTCTTGATGTCTAATTAATATATCCTTGAGGTACAGAAATAGCCCTTAGACATTTGACAAGTGATCTATGTGTTACATCTCAATCGAGAAATAGCCTTAACAGCTTTAATAAACAACCCTTATATCATGCTGTAGTAGATAGATGCCTTTGTAAATAGATTCAAAGCCTTTGATTAGTAGAAAGGATGTTAAGTTTCCTCTTATGTCTTGCGCCTTTTATCTTTTAATTTCTAAAAGTAAAGATTAGATTTTGGAGACTAGGAAAAAAAATTATTTTTTACCAACAAAAAATCACCAGAACTTAAGCATACAAAATGAGTGCACATCATAATTGTCGATAAATCAGAATGACAACCCATGGTTGAAAAGGAGGAGAAAAAAAAAAGCAAGATAAGCTAAGTTGGTGGAGATATTGCTCCAAATAGAGGGTAAGTTTGTGGGAGCAACAGAAAATGGATCAACTTCAGCCTCGATCCCACTGAATCATTTTTCTCATCACTATCTAAAATTTCTTCACCAGTAGATAGGTTTTCTAGACCTTTCTTTCTGTCCAAAAACTTGAAGGAAAAATCAAGTGGAAGCACCTTGTATACCTTAAATGGCTCCTTGCAATCCTAGAAGCCATGGTAGTAATATACCAAAGCCTTCTTCACGATCAAAATGTTGAACTCGTCTGATTGAAGGAAATCCTTCTTCTTATCTAACCAATAAGATTTGATAACAACTTTCCTTTCAAATGATGATGGAAATGACTTACGGTACTCTTCTTGAGCTTTTTCAATCTCTTGGTGTCTGTGACTTAACGTCTGCAAGAGTTGCTCATCCAATTTCTTATGATTGGCCTCCAAGGATTGGTGTCGCTCAGATAGCTTGGCCAATTGGCCATAGAGTTTTCTTGCTTTGGCTTCCAAGTTTTTATGCTCTTGGAAAAGATAGCAATACCTCTTACCCCAAGTCTTCTCAATGGATTCTCATCTAGTCAACATAGCTCCTAAAAGCAGGCTTGCTGGAAAGAAGGAAAAAAATGTATAAAAAGCAGAGAATGGTGAAGGAGAATGGCTATGGAAAGCATAAAATTCCAAGAGAAAAGTTAATATACAAAAACGATAAAAGAGATTGAAACTTGACCAAGAATGATGAATACATGGAACAAAATGAGGAGACGGAGAGCTTCCCCATCTCATCTCTATATGCACTAGCAAACAAACCTATTGATAAGTCTCTCCCTGGGGCGTGGCTATCATCCTAAATAATGGAGCGACTTGCGAAAAATGTGGCATTAAGGTCCAAATGCAATCTTTTCTTTCTGATCAAGCTATCACCAACACCTTAGCTTCTTTCTTGGCATTAGGGAGGATAGTTATGTCAATAACAAGAGGAGTTGAAGGGGGCTTAGGAGGGCTCAATGAAGCAAGAATGCGGGAAGAGCTAGGGACCAAAGTCTCAAGAGTAAGGGCAGTAGGCAAGATAGAAGAATTAGGGATTGGTCACTTCTTCACTACTTTCTTTCGTTTCTTGGCCTCCTCATCCTTTCTGGCCTTGGCTTGAATATGAGCATTAATCATTAGTTCCCTTGCACATAAAAAGTAAACAATAAATCATCATCAAACATATGAGGGGTTAAACAGAGATGCAAGAGTCAAATTGTTCCCAAGTTTTTAGTTAACTCTTCTCCGATTAGACTTAGACCAAAATGAAATAGAATGCTAGGTTTGTTAATGAAGAATAAGTCAAAGTTATGTGCATTACGCCTCTACAAGAGCTCGTGATGCGGAGCCAGATTGCCTAAGGTCTCATATTGGGAATTTTCTCAATCCAAGTAGTCTTAAAATTCCAAGATTTGGCGGAGGAAATAAAGAAGTAATTGTGTATCTAGCCCTTTGAAGAGTGAGGATACTCAACCAGGAAGGTCACAGCCCCCTAGATATGAAGTAAAATGACCATTGTTCAAGGATTTCAAAGCAAAAAAAGGAATAAAAGAGAGCTGCAGTAGGGGTCTCTTCTAAGTATTGTAAAACTATAGAGAATGCATGCATCAACTTAAAAGAGTTTGAACGCAATTGGTTCATGGGGACACATACGACTTAGTTACACTAACGAATAAATGAGAAATAGGAAAATGCAACCTTCCATGCTATTGCTTGAAGAAAACATACAGGTAACTGGGAGGTGGCCGATGAGGTTTATCCTTAAGGTTGGGAACAATTATGTCGAAGGTTTTGGGAATACACATGGCTTGATGGAGTTCATCCCTCTCCGTCATTGTAAATTTTGATAAACAAAGTTCATAGAAAACTAAGGTTGAGGGTTCTTTTCTCTATGATTCAATGCCCTACTCGCTATTTGGCTTGATGTGGCTTATGGAAGGGATTCATTTTGAGGACTAGGGATGTTTAGTAGTTGATGTTCTAGGTTGGTTACTCAACAATTGAGTGCTGCTAAATGCTTGACTAGGAAGAGAGGACAACATGGGTTAAGGTGGATTATATTAGATAGAACAAATAAAAAATAGCCAAGAAGAATGACGTAGAACAAAAAAATGGATCACTGTAAAATAAAAACAAAAAGCCAAGGTAGGAAGAAAATAAGAAAGGGAAAAGATTTAGCATACAAAACAAAGTTAATGAGAAAAAATATATGGAAACTTAGTGTGAAGAAAGAGAAATTGGCGGATGAATGGTCCCTGCAAATTTAAAAACTGGTGAGGAAGGAAATAAAATGACAAGGCGAGAATCTTCAGATGGAAGGGGTAAAAGGGAGGTGAATTTTAAAAAAGGCAAAAAGTTCCTTAGACCGATATATTGCACAAGAAAATCCAATGAATCGTGTTAACAATAGATAATAATGATTGCACTACTTTCAAGGCATAAAATCATGAATATTGGGGGAAGACATCCTTTGATACTCTCATGGCTCCTCCAGCTCTACAGCGGTGGAGTCATGAGAATAATGGGGTCTAGTGATATGGTAAGAACTGCGTTACCTCGGGGAAGAGTTGGGAGCCATGACCCTAGGGAAGACCTAAAATAGCAAAAGGATTGTAACGCTTAAATGAGGCCTGAGGAAGGAAGAACTACAATCTTAATAGCCAGAGGAAATGCTTGGGTGGACATTATAGACAAACGTTTGGACTCCTGGAGATATGGCCATAACGAGGGCAAGACAAAAGGTCTATTTTGGGAGAGTATAAAGTGGAGATATCCCACTGGAATAGGGGATGATGAGTTGATTATTCTCTGTTAAAATAAATATAATAAAAATAATAAAATATCAAATTAAAAAATTTGATATTTATTAAAAATAAAAAGATGAAAATGAGATTCAATACATGATTTCAAAAGTATATATATTAAATAAAAAAGAAAAAACCAACAGAGGTGGACTAGCCCTTCACTTAATAAAATGAAAAAAATAATTTAAGGCATTGATCATATCCACGTTCTATAAGTTAATTAAAGAAAATAAGTAAATAAAGATATATAGGTTTTATTAAAAATAAAAATTAAATAAAAAATATTATAAAGCTATTACAAACATAGAAATAAAAAGTAAATAAGATTGTTGCACATCTCTCAAAAAACTATAAAATAGATGTGTGAATGTGGTGCACGCCTATCAAAATTAAAATATATATTTATATAATTAAAATATTGATCAGATAATCAAATAAATAAATAAATATGCATGAATTCTATCCATACATCTTTTTAAGTTAATTTTTTAAAATTATAATGAAAGTATCTCTAATTTTCCATAAAAAATAAAAAATCTAGTTATTCAATATTTTTAAGTTTTTAATAATACATAACTAACAATGTCAAAGAAAACTTATCTAATACGATAATAAATAGGATAGTTTCATAAAAGAAAAAAATTATACTAGTTTCATAATAAATAGGATAGTTTCATACGATAATAAATAGGATAGTTTAATATGAATGATCATATACAAAACGTATATACTAATTTAATTAATTTGAATAGTGCTGAAGTAATTTATTTTGAAGTTGTAAGAGATACTCACTTTTATATAAACAATTTTAATGTTTCTATCAATTATCAATGTGTTGAATTGTTAATATTCTACATAACTTGTTTTAATTTTTTTTACGTATAGGTGTATTATTCTTTTTAAATTTTTAAGATAAATTATTATAATTAAATAATTTTAAAATAAAATAATAGCATTGTATAGTCTTATATTTATTGCTATTACCGCAGACCAACAGACAGAGATAGATCATAATATGCTCCATTCACATACAAACTTTTATTAAAATAGTTAATTTTTCAAAAAATAATTGTTCAAGAGCTACTTATCCCATATTATTCTTCCCATAACTCTCCCTTCCTTATTTCTTTACCATAATCCATAAAAATTAACCATGTATTCTATTTGATACTGTTGGAAATGAAGTTAGTATCAGTTGCAAATAATTTTTCACGCTTTGTTTGAATCTAGAGTTTAATATTGGTAATGTCTTTTTTTTCCCTTAATGGCTTCAGGTCTCTAAAATTTAGAGACGGTTGTTGGTGTGCTTAATCAATTGAATTCTCTATCTGGTCTTTTTATTTATTTATTATTTAATTAATTGACCTTTTCTTCTTATTTATTTTACTCTTTCGCCCATAGAAACTTATTCGCCATATTACTATTTTTTATTATAAAGATAAAAGCTAAGTACTTTATCATGAATGAAATTAATACTAATACTATGATAATATAAATTTTTATGTATGCAAGGATGGCAAGCTTCGATGATTAGTCATAAACTTTAAAAATAAGAAAATGAAATTAACTACACACTTTTCAAAATTTAAAAAAAAAGTGTAAATTGATAAGTCCCACACTTATTAAAATAAGAAATATTTATACAGTTTAGGACATTGATCATATTCGCAACTCTTAAAGATGCCAAAATTATATCAGAGATGCGAATTTGTAGAAAATAGATTACTCAAAATAAAAATAAAATATAAAAAGAATTATATATACGCCTCTTTAAAAATAAATAATAAATTGGAGGCACGGATTTGATCCATGCCTATCAAAATAACGTCTTTTTTAAAATTTGGAACTTATCACACCTCTTCAAGATAAGAAAGTAAATAAATAGATGAAACTGTGTGAATTCTATCCATACTCTTTATTGTTAAATGTAATGAAAACATCTCTCGGCGTTCTCATGAAAGGATAAACACTCTTCTTATGCAATATTTTTAGGGCATTTTTTAAAAAAAGTACCAAAATTTATTTTCTTTTTAGTAGTCAGTCTTCATTCACCATTTTTTAAGTTTTAACTCCCCATTATAATTATATTTTTGGTGTTAATTTTCTGGCCACTTGATTTGACCAAAATATCCTCAAATATCTTGTTTTTTCTATTTTTTTTTAAGCTCAACCATGACAGCACACCTTCTCTATTCATTCTTACTTTCTGTCGTGATTTTCCCTCTGTTGTGACTCAATCTTGCAAATGTCATGAAGTCAACCTTTTTTCCAGCATTCTCAAATGTTTTTAGTAGGAAGAAGGCCAAGATTAGTAGTCTCATTTTTTTGAAAGGCCAAAATGCAAAAACTCAGCTATTAGAAAGTTATGTGTATAATGGGGGAACTCTACATTCTGTAAATTTATGAAAGTGTGCTTTTGATTGAAGTATTGTTTTAGATTGGGAAAAAAGGTCTGGAATTAGTTCCAAATTTGACACTTTATAATATTTCGCTCCACATAAAAAAAATATATGTCACTTTGAATACTAATAATGATGTTTGTAATACGGTTTGTTTGCATATGTGCCTTAGAATGGCCATTTTTGACATGATGGTCATTCTAAAAAAATGAACCAAATGGACATGGAAGGAAATCAACTATATGTATTGGTAAGTTATTCATATTTTCATATTAGTATTTCATTAATTCTTTGGTATACTTCCAAAGTGTTACAATTAGTACCTAATTGTTATATGTTATGTCTCTTTTACAAGATACTTGGATTTATGCATTATCATACTTAGTAATTGAATGTTTAATACCATATTAGTGCAATTTAGATTCAACACTAATACTACAATACTTCTGCTCAATCTACATATTTTATTTGTATATGTATTACCTCTTATCATTGTTTATTAAATAATACCTTGATTGCTTTTATTTCTCTTCAATTAGGAAAAAGATTATGCAAAGAAGACAAAGAATTAAAAGAAATTGGATTAGGAAAAGATCATGTACACATACTTATGATAACTGTTAAATTTGTCCTTGTGTAGAGAACATTTTAAGTTAAAGTATTTGTATGTAGTATATTACAAATTGGATAAATTATATAAAATTATTTGTATTGTGTGGTTTGTATATATGGATATGTTGTATTATTGTTTTAGTATGAATGGAATCATGAATGAGTATTATTTTTAGCAATTGGGAAGACTTATGTTTAGAGTTATTGTCTAGATTTTTTTTTATTTAATTAGTAAGATAATACTTTAAATCAGCAAAATAAATACTTCATTCCAGTATATATATATATATATATATATATACTGAACTTCAACAATATAATCCCTTATATTGAGCATCTAGTATTGCATTAGAGGGATTTTATATTGGTTCCAAATACAAACTACAAGTAAGTCAACATTGTAAGGAGAAACAAGTTTTCGTGGCTATACCAACATACAAAGTTGGTAAATACTTAAATTGAAAGACATTTAAAATGTGTATAATTGATATTGGATAATAGAAAAGTAATACCTAGTTTCAACAAAATAATACTCCAATTTCTACAGTAGAATACTTGATTTTAGAAGAATAATACTTTCTCTTCAACAGCTAACACTACATTAAAATGATTATGTACTTAATAGTCATATGGCTTGATTTGCCTCTACTAGTGAAACTACATATAAAACCATCCAAAAATAATAAAATTATATTCTCTTCATTTATAGGTTGGGATACACAAGTGTTAAAATGGATGGGAATACGAACTACCAGTTTGAAGCACCATCCTAGGTGATCAAACGCTTCATTTGAAAGTCAAAATTGTTAGGAGAAACATGTTTCATGGCTATACCAACGTAAAAAAGTGATAAATACTTAAATTGAACGACATTTGAAAAATGTGCATTTGGTACTAGATAAAAAAAAAGTAATATCTAATTTCAGCAAAATGCTTTATTTTCTACAATAGAATACTTGATTTCAAAAGAACAATAGCTTCTTTTCAGCATCAGATACTGCATTAAAGTGATTATGTACTTAATAGTAAGATGCCCTAATTTATCTCAACTTACTAGTGAAATTACTTATAAGACCATCTCATAATAATAAAATCATATTTTGTTCATTTAATAGTTGGGGTACACACTTGTCAAAATGGATGGGAATACAAACTACTGGTTTGAAGCACCATCTTAGGTGGTAAAATGCTTCATTTGGAAGTCAACATTGTAAGGAAAAATAGGTTTTCATGGCTATACAATAATATCATGTTTTCTCCAAATAATAGTAGTAATAGTTAAGTGAACAAATGGTAGGGAACACATATGCCCATATCTAACCACTTGTGTTCTTATTCATATTAGTATAAATCATTGGTGTATGAGGTAAATGTATCATTCTGACACCATGACCAAAATCTAATGAACCTCTCATGTCTAAATGAGTCCTGGGATAGATAAATTATGGTTTCATAATCATACAATGGCTTAACTAGTTGAATTCAACTTAATCCTTTGTGGACTAAGAATGATATTACAAATCAACAAAAAAATAACTATTTTTGGGACTTTTGTACCGGATATTTTGCAATTTATATTGAATTCGGCATGTACTGTATTTATTTGATGTGATTTCGTACTTATTTTTCCTTTGGCTAAAGTTATCTCAATTCAAAGCGTAAAACAACATATAAGACACTTCAATACAATAATATCATGTTTTCTTCAAGTAATAGTAATGATAGTAGGTATGCAAATAGTTGGGAACACAAATGCCCACATTTAACCACTTGTGCTCTCATTCATGCTAATATAAATCATTAATGAATGAGGTAAATGTATCCTTTCGATACTACCATCAAAATCTATTAAGCTTCTCGTGTATTATTCCTAGGACTGATAATTCATGGTTTGATATTCATGCAATGGCTTAACTAATTAAATTCAACTTAATCCCTTATGGACTAAGAATAATAATGCAAATTGACAAAAAAAAAAATACTTATTTCTAGGACTTTGCACTGGATATTTGCAATTTTGTATTGAATTTTCCCTATTCTATACTTATTTAGTGTGTTTTTGTCCTTGTTTTTCCTTTGGTTGAATTTAGTTCAATTCAAAGCATAAACAACACATAAGACACTTCAATATAATAATATCATATTTTCTTTAAATAATAGTAGCGATAGTAGGTGTGCAAATGGTTGGGAACATAAATACCCATATCCAACCATTTGTGTTCTCATTCATACTAGTGTAAATCATTGGTATATGAGGTAAATATATCATTCCAGCACCACTATCGAAATCCAACGAACCTTTCATAACTAAATGAGTCTTAAGACTAATAATCATGATTTGATATTAATGCAATAACTTACCTAGTTAAATTCAACTTATTTCCTTATGTACCAAGAATGATATTGAAAATTGATAGAAAAAACTGACTTTAAGGAATATTATACTTCATCTTCATAGTTTTGTATTGAATTCACCTTATTTTATACTAAATTACAATATCTATATAAATAAATTTCCAAATTACATAATAAATTATAAACACCATCCATTATGATAATTCAAATACACAAATAATAAATGTTATCCACTAGGAATATATGAAGTACTGAAACATTCACCTCATTATCCATATTCAAAAACTAAATTCATCCAAATGATAACCATCCAGATATCATTATTCAGCCTTGGAACATAATAAACTATTCTCATCAGTCAAAATGTTTGTAGCAATATGCATTCGATACACATTCATAGAACATTTATCAACATAATCCCATATTTCCTTAGTGATTTTTGCGAAACACACTTCCCAAAGATATACATAAACTCCACAATCCAAGTCTCCATTTTGTTGGTAACTAGAATGTATTCGCACTTTATCTTCCCCAACTTCGTCTCCTTCACAGTAAACAAAAGCCTAATATTATTACCAAAAATAAAATAGAAAGACCTAATATCAAATATTATCAAGAGAGGTTCAACTCTAATAAAACTATTACTCAATTTGATCATTCTAAGGTAAGCTGCAATTGGGCTTCTCTTTATTGCTTTAGAGTGTTTGAAGCTTTTACCATCTAGCACCTAAATAACATTTTCAAAGTATCCTGGAGAGCATTGAGAATATAGCTCGAAGTATCTATTACCTTTCGTGGTTTGGTATGCAAGTTCTCAAGTTTTAGCCATTATTTTAGCAAACAAGAGAGACATATACAACTACATAAGTATTGAATTCAAGGTTTTGGTACTACAACTCACAATTTAAATATTGAAAGTTGAATTTTTGTACCAAAAAACTTGCATAGAATACTGAATTGAAGGTTTTGTGTATTACAACTCACAATTAAAATACTGAAAGCTTAGATTTTGCTACCAGATTACTTTCAAATAATATTAATCATATTAATGATTAGTTTTTATTGAATACCCCAAAAATGCTTAAACATGATTTATACCCTTCGTAGACACCATAAATAAGATAATATCTCTAAAATTCAATTGCAAACAACTAATGTACTCTATACTTTATATGAATTATGTAATTACTAAATTCATATAAATGACAATTGAAACATAAAATTTAAGCAACAAATGAAGTAAAGCTTAACAATATTCAATTACAAAAAAATTGACATTAGGGGCCTTTTTAATAAGACAAGGGATTGGTTGTGTGCAAATTGAGTATATTAAAATCAGGCCTAAAATAGTTAACACCAAGATAAAACAAGAAGAAAACAAAAGAAATCTATGAAAATTTACTCATTATTTCAATATAAAAATAACATAAACTATAGAATTAACCTTGTAGGCTTCAAAATTCAGAGGGAAAAATGCAAACCCTTCTAGCTTGGGTTAGACTAGAATGAAGAAATATTTGTTCGAAAGAAGAGAAAGAGAGAAGAAGGCGAGTCGTTGCATCAGAAAAAGTGGAAGACGCACCTCGTCAGTTATAGAGATGAGTTTCAATTTTTGAAAATAGAGGGAAGAGAGAGAAAAATGTGGGGAGAAGGTTGTTCTATAGGTGAAGACATCAAGAAAAAACATAGGGAGAAGGGGCTGAAAACATGTTTGAACAGGTCAGGGAGGATTTCTTGTTATTTTTAATTTAAGTAAGGATTGTTTTTGTCTTTTTTTAACTTAAGTGGGGAATAGACTCAAAAATAAAACTTTTGGTGGGGAGTGGAGACAAAAAAAAAAGGAAAAAAAAATAAATGGAGACTGAACTCTAAATCTAAACTAGCCATGGCTACTTTTTTGCGATTAACCAATATTTTTATACTTTAATAATGTGTATTAAAATGTCCAAAAGTAATTCGAATAACAATGATAAAAAGAATTTTTTTTCTTATTAAAAAATTGTGATTATCATTTTTTTGTTTGCGTGAACATATCTAATATGAATAGTGAGATATAATAATAATAAGTTTATAAACATTATTGTTAAGTAATTATTTTATGAATATTATTTTAAATACTAATTAAGTTTTTTTTTCCTACCAACAATTTATTTTTGTTAATGCAAAAGCTAAAATTCATGCACATCCACCAGCATCTATATATATATATATATTATGGAAACATGTTTACAAATAAATATATCATATTTTAGGCATTGAGTTTATTTATCGATGTATCATGTGCATGTATGTATAAAGTGTAGATATAGCAGTTAAACATGTGTATATATGTCTATCAGTTTTGCATATAGATATTGATGATATTAAAAGCTATTTTGAGTGAATTAGGTTGTGTTTGGGCTAATTCGACCAGAGAGGTTGAATGATCCAATAGTAACATCTTCTTGGATTAAGATTTGCAACCATTGACAAATGTCAGACTAGCCCAAGGTACCCCCAACTAAGGCACTTCGATGCTCAAGTTAGTGTTGGTCGAGTGAGATAATCGAGCAATAGAGTAAGAGCATACAATATATTTGGCATACTTGGAGGGTAGCTAGCAATGGGATATTTATAGCCTTCACCAAGTGGATGATATGTCCAAGATGTCCCTATCAAGTGTAAAGGGCTATTGTCCTTATCTGCGAGTTGTTGGTCATTTCCCATCCCAGTACTATTCTAGGTAATATCATCTCCTATTTTCTAGGGTGAATAGTGCTCTAGGGGTGCACCTCTGACAGAGTTGGTAGCAGAGACAATACTGGAGTAGCAAACGCCATTAATGTAGAGGCACACTGATTGTCAAAGCATTAAATGCAACAAAGATATAATTCAATGCCACAGTGAGCACTCTGGTCGATGGTGATCGACCAAACAAAGTGGTCGACTAGAGATGGTTGAACAGATTAGGTGGCTTGAAGCCTCCCATCAAGTAAGGTCGAGAACTTTTCACTCGACCAGACAATTGTGGTCGAGTAACTTAGCTTAACTGGATTCAGAAACATAGTTGGGCTTCAGATGTTAGGTGGGCCTAAAAACCCTCTCTGGAGTTGATAGCTTATTAGGCTAAGCTTGTTCAACTATCTCATATCATAAGTCTCCCCCACTTGTAATCCTAATCGAGCTTGTCAACGGGAAGGAGTAGGGAGTAACCAACTAAATAACTGTTATGTGCCTTCGACTAGGGTTTTTAAACTGTCGACCAAGATTTTTGAATTCTTGATCAGGATTTTTGAATGCTCGACTAAGATTTAGTGCATTTAATATATCTGTTACATTGAGGTATATGAAGCGCTAAGAGATAGTTGTGTAATTATTATTGCCGCTTGGATTTTGGCATCCAAATACATATAAATAGGCAGGGTAGAAACACTTATTTTACACTTTTACTGATCCGGTCTGGTCAATTCTTGCATTCAGAGCCCCTAACCCTTTTTACATTTTAGAGCTTTCTAGCGAAAAACTATAAGTTCTTCTTCGAGTTTCTATTTCCCTTCGTTTACTTTTTAAAGATGTCGAGTTCAATAATAATGAGAACACTAGGTCCTAGAGTGCACACTTTCATGGGGAGGTTGGGGTGAGAACACCTCTGAGAGTTCATCTGATAGGTCATCGAGTGATAGCTCAACCTTCAATAGATTGAGTGTAAAGAAGGCTATTTCTAAGGGCAAGGCTGGCCTAAGTGAAGTGCCAGCATCACATGGTCGACTGTTAATCCCTGACCATTATAGCTAGATAGTTTTCAAAATCACCCCTATTAACCTAGTTCGCATTAGAAAAGTGTACCATATTCTTAAGGAATATGAACTTCTGGTGCCTGGGCTGCGGGGTAGGATATATCAACCTCGAGAGGGTGTATAATGGTGTTCAAAAAAGGGTTTAGATGTGGCCTTATGTTCCCTCTAGCAACTGTAATAATCGACCTCCTAGGGGGCCTCAAAGTTTGCATAACACAACACCTGCCAAATTATTTTGCCACTATATATAGTTTTGCTATGCTGATGCATTTGTTTGGCCATCTAGCTTCTTTTGCCAATTTTTCAAACCTATTCCACCTACTTATGTCCCAAAATTTGGGTAGTACTAAAGAGTCTAGGTTTTATTACCTGACTATACGCTCACGTCAAAAAATCCTGGTAACCCCCTTCTCATCATATGGCCAAAAGTGGAAAAAACTATTATCTGTATGTTTGAGGGCTTGGTAAGTTTAATATTTCAAGAGGGTGGTGGAGGGGGCATGTCGAGATGTTGGGAAACCAAACATCGAGCTGGCCTAACACTTTTGTTCAGGACCTAATCGAGTTTGGCCAAATTAAGGCCTCTGTTATGACCGAGAAGAGATGTCTGGTGTTGGCTGGCTTGTCACCAACTGAGCAAAACTTGCCCGCGGGTGATCAGCTAGGTAGAAATCTTTGTCGACTATGACAACTGTGCATTTTCATATTTTTCATATTTTTTTGCTCAGTTCTAATTGCCCTTTATTTTGTCCTTTGTTGGAAAATCAAGAAGAAATCATGGCTCACAGTCAATAAAAGGTATTAACCAGAGCCCAAAGAAATGATAAGCATTATCGAGTAGCTGCTTGATGAGATGCAACTTCTACGGCGAAGACAGCGCCCTCGATTGCTACCCCAACTATACCACAAATCGAGCAAGTGGCCCAGCCCGCTCAATCAATGAAAGATGTTCACAGAATCCCCATGGGTTGGGGCAAGAGATAGATGGCTGAATAGGGAGGCTCTATGCCCAAAAGGATAGCAAGCAATAAAAGCAAATAGAAAGCGACCACCGGCTATAACCTGTTTAGCAAGCATAATGATGAGTTCTTATTTCAAATACACAAGCTATCATCGCCCCAATTTGGAATTGATCCCACCATTGAGAATGATGGGCGTTGTAGCACTCAAATGCATAGTGGTTGGGCTCTTTGACGTCAACCAGTGGTAAAAGCAAGATAGGTACTAGAATCTATAACCAAAATTTCAAAAAATAAAATAACTAGTGCTTAGAAGAAAAATAAGGATCTAATCATGCCTTAGATTCATATTTAGATAGAGGATTACCTTGAAATCAAATTCAAGAAGAAACTAGTGAACACTTCACCAGTTTCAGAATCTGCCTGTTGGTATCACAGTAAAAGGATCACAACGATCTCCCTACCAAGTAGACTCCAAAAATTATGGAAAAATTAATAGAGATATAAAACCCCTTGGAAAATCTCCAATAAAAAATTCAAATTGATTGGCCATCTGGATCATCCTAGAGAAAATCTCAAAGTCGGACCTTGTGTAGAGAGCTCTCCAGAAACAAAGTAAGGCACACATCTTACCTCTATTGAAATAGTCCAAACATCAATGAGAATTCCTAATTCTCTAGTTCATAAGTTGGAATAAAACTAGAGAATTGACAATGGAGGAGACCAAAAATTGGTAGGAGGAGGAAGAAATAAGCTAAGTTTTCAACTCATGAAATGCTAGCTAGCAAAAGGGGTTATTTTGGAGGGAAATGAAGAATCTAATCCTTCACACCTTTTGGCACATCTAAATCTCTCTCTAGCTGAATCCCTTACTATATCCATATATAGATGTGAATTTGTGTGATGCTAAGGTGAAACTTTTGTATTTTGTTTGAACACCACACAACTTTTGTAGGTGCATGTAGATCTCAGAAGCATGTTCTATGTGATCATGAGTCTTTTGGAGCTCATTAGTCATGGATACCAACATGAGGCATCTAACTTGTAGATCATCATCCATAAATTTTGTGAACACTTATAAACCTCATCGGTGGCATCATCACCTAAAGTGTTCGGTGGACTTTGATCAAGAATATATGTCATCTTATCGGAGTTAAGAATTATCTTAAGGTTTCTCAACCAATATTGAAAGTTAGGCTCGATGAGTTTATTGATTTCCAAAATGCTTGCAAGTGGATTTTTAGCCATTTATTTGTTGAATCAACATGTGATTGAGTTTGATATTAAAAACATATGCATGGCCTTTCAAGCATGTTTTTCTCTCACTATTTGATCAAATCCTTCACCCCTAAGAAGAATTCAGAAAATCACATTTCCTAGTGAGAATCAAGACTCCAATGGCTTGCCAATGCACCTTCGTGACTGAATGCCATCCACGAGCAATCGAAAGGTAAGCAACTTTTGCTAATTGCATCGTACGCAACTCTTGATATATTTTGCCTCTCTTTTCATATAAAGCCACACGACCGTATGCCATCTATACTTCTAAATGTTAAGGTAAACATAATTTTGTGGCATAGCACAACACTTGTGCAATTAATGTGTGTAGTGCAAAAACTTGTTGAGCATTAAAAGAGTTGAGAAAACAACTTAAAGCACACCAAACACCCTTAAAATTAGGCTGCTTGGTAGCCCTTGTAGCATAGCTGGGTAGCTTGTGTGCACGGTGTGTGCATGCTGCCTGGCCAGCTCCTAGGCCTTGCTAGCAGCCTTGACATTTGAGGTTTAAGGCTTACCAAGTATGTTCTCCACTCTACTTTCATGCACCAACAATTTCAGCACATGTTCTCAACATCGTAACACATATTTTAGATCAATTTCTAGATTTAAAACACCTTTTAAAACCAGAAATACAAGTGCTCAAACATGCTTTCAAAAATTAGAAAAAGTAAGAATCAAATTCTTCAAATAATCTCCAATATAATTCCAATCATACTGGATCCAAAATAGACTAAAACTCTTTTAGTAAAAAATCAACATGTTATATCAACATATAACATCAATTAATGCCAAAACAATTTTCAACAACAATCACTATAAATTAAAACATACTAACTACATGAATTAACACTCAAATCATATAGTAGCATGCTTTTAATTCATCAATCAAGGAGCCACATAGAAATCAACCAAAATTTCCAATCCATCAATTGAATTGAAAATATGGTGATGAAGATCAATCCACCAAATAAATCTATCAACCAAGCAAAATCCAAATCTAAGCATGATTTAGGCTCCGATACCGCTTGAAAGCAAAATAGGCATTAGGATTTATAATCAAAATTTTAAAACATAAAATAACTAGTGCTTTCAAGCCAAACAAGAATCTAATCATGAATTGGATTCGGATTTAGATAGAGGATTACTTTGATAAGCAAATTCAAGAAGAAACTAGTGAACACTTCATCAGTTCCAGAATCTGCCTACTCGTAGAACAATGAAAGGATTGCGACGATCACCCTGCCAAATCGCCTCCAAAAATTATGGAAACATTACTAGATATAGCCAACACCTTGAAGAATCTCCAGTAAAAAATTTAGATCGATGGACCATCTGGATCATCCTAGAGAAAATCACAAATTCGGACCTTGCGTAGAGAGCTCTCCAAAAATAAAGCAAAGCACACATCTTGTCTTTATTGAAATTGTCCACACACCAATGAGACTTCCTAATTCTCTAGTTCATAATCTAGAATAGAACCAGATAATTGACAATGGAGGATGCCAAAAATTGGTAAGAAGAGGAAGAAAGAAGCTAAGCCCTCAACTCATAAAATGCTAGCTTGCAAAAAGGGTTATTTTGGAGGGAAATAAAAAATCTAATTCTTCACACCTTTTGGCATATCTAAATCTCTCTCTAGCAGACTCCCTCACTATATATATGTGATTTTTTGTGATGTTAAGGTGGCATCACACATTCCATGAAGGGGGAGGGGTGGCCAAGGGGTGCTTAGGTGGCTAAAAAGGAATACAAATTTCATTTGAATTTCATTTGCATCTTAATTACATTTGGAATCTTATTTCAAATTAATTAAGATGCCATCTCAATTCTCATTTGAGTTTTCCCTCCAAAAATGTATTCATCCTAATTAATCAAATTAAACACTTTAATTTAATTAATTATTTTTTGACGTAACGCTTTAAGTCAAACTAGCTTAACTCTTTAAGCTCAATTGTTAACTTAACTTTTTAAGTTAACTT
>JACGDI010004221.1:1496074-1532662 GCA_014898725.1 Jacaranda copaia
ATGGTTGATGTCCAACTTCAAGCCCATGTAGCCCAACTAATTGGGTGAAATGAATAATCTAGGGAACCATCATTGCTCTATGTGTGCCATGAAAATATGATCCTTCCATCTCCTATCTCCTGAAAGAGGCCTAGGGCAAGATATTTGTTGGCTCCCCATCAGCCTTGATACTATATCTCTATTCTCTATGTTCGAATTCATTTTTGTGACCTCATCTTTGGTAAACACCTTTTCCAAATTGTCACACCATCTTGCACAAGAAATTTTTGGGATCGATCATTATAGAATACATAGAAGATGTACTCACTCTTCACAATAGCGAGGAGTAGGATTTCATCTCACATCTCACAAACCTCCATACTTAGTAGCTCATACTCAATCTCAACCTAAAAGACCTGCTAAGTGGTCAAGGATGAGTCAAAGTATGAGAATTAGACACAAGGTCACCATGGATCCTTAGCTCAGAGGACTAATAATATACACTAGCGTAAGTAGGAGAACTATCCACTATTAACTTGCCACTTTAGCTATCTAGTAGATTCTCCAGTGGGTCTTCAGTACTTTATTCTCTAACAAGCACCCACTAACATGCACCTATATCTCATACAATTGCTCATGGAACAGAGCAATCTATAACCCTTGGATTTATGTATCGTTAGTGCAAGCCTATTCGGATCTTAGATGCCCTATCTCATAAAATCCTATGACTTGAAAGTTTTAAGATTACGATCATGTTAGACTTATTCCATGGTCACCAAACCAAGTCCCGCAGTCTTAGATGATCTAAAGGTTTTATTCAATGCAAGTGAAGTATAATAGAGCATACGATGAAAGTGGTCATATAGAGAATATCATTCAATCAAGATTGTTTTACAAGGTAATAGTTTGTACAAGACCAATCTCATTGGCTTGTAGGGTACTATTCCAATAAGCAAAAGTTCATGGGCATGAGCTAGGTCGGTGTGCTCAAGGCTCTGGCCTACCATTGGAATATGGTAAGTGTGAGGTTAATTATTTTCTCGTCAAATTCTGCCTTCAACCAATTACATTGTTTAATGATAATTTCTATTTCAAGTGAGCTACCTTGGGTACCATTTCTACCACAGGTCAAAGTTGGCTCTAGCTTACCACAAAGAATTATGGGAGGGAAGAGAGTTGGAGACTTTAAATGTTCAGCTTAAATCTTCTAAACTACAGATTGACCAGTTGACCAAGGAAGTAGCTAATCTCCAAGAATAGCTCAATATGAAAGACCAACAACTGGTCGAGGCTGTGGAAAAGAGGAACTGAAAAGACTCTGTGCTGAAGAAGGCTCACCTAGACATATAAGTAAGCTACTAGTTTAGTCGATCAGCAGACCATGCTACTGCGATCAAGGATTCTTAAGCAACGCTCTCTTAATAGCTCTTTTTGATGTAGAGAGAAGTGGTGGAGCAATTGATGCTTAGCTCGGCTTTCTAGGATGTGAGTGTGGTTCTCTCAAATAATGATGCCCATGGTGTATTTAAAAAGGCAGTAAAGCAACTTAAACACATGGTCTATGCCTTTCGAGCTAAGGATAAAGACAAAATAAGCCTAATTTTGGACGAGAAGCTACAGCCTTACCTTGAGTTTAAAGAGGTTGTGGTTGATGAAGGTGAGGAAAGGGACACAGCGACGAATGCTGTCATCGAGCCCATGACCAAAGCTCAGCATAAGCAGGCTGAGGTCAAGAGTAGGCTAGCTAATCTGGTGATGGAATTCACCTTTCTTGAGGACTTTGCTTTTCAACTTAGGGAAGGGTAGGTTGACGTTGCCTAGTACATGCTGTGCTTAACTGACATTATGGATGACATAGTAGAGCCCTCGCAACTAACACGAGCAATTGTATCCCTTGCATCAACAATACCTAAACCCGACTAGGACACATAGGATGGTGCCTAGGTAAGTCGATCGAAGGGTGCTAGGTCGAGCTAAAATTGAAACTCCTACTGTCACTCTCTCTCTCTCTTTTTTGATAAAGGGTAGCCTTTCTTTGTAATGAATATTTAATTTAATGAAATACTACTTTGATTCTATTCAATATGTATCTAATCAATTTTACAACCTTCTTGTTGAATGCAACTGTCTCATTGCAAATGTGTGGTTGATAGGTTGATAACTATGTTAATTAGGTTACTGTTGAGAGATACACATGATCTTATCGAAGTACGTTCAATGATATGTTCTTAAAAGTTTTCTCAACTTTATAGTCGAGTTTCATTACTCTTGGTTGAGTTTGAGATTTCTCAATTCTACAGCATTGAGCTGATTTATTGATTGACTATAGGGTTGATAGAATAGTTTTAGCTAAGAAGCCACTTGCCAAGTCGACAGTGGAATCGACTACATAGTTTGGATTGAAAGGCTTTAAGTTGGTAGTGTGAAGCTACTTTTAGGTCGACTATGGGGTCAACTTGATGCTGGGGCTTGAAGCTTTGATTTGGCAGTTTGAAGCTGCTTTTGGGTCAACTACAAAGTCAACTTGAAACTTGGTTTGACAGCATGAAGCCACTTTTAGGTCGACTACGGGGTTGACTTGGAACTTGGTTTTAACTGCATGAAGTCACTTTTAGATTGACTATGGGGTTTACTTAAAACTTAGTTTGGCAGCTTGAAGCTACTTGCTAGGTCGACTGCAGGGTGGACTGTATAGTCTGGATAGGAAAGCCTTAAGTTGGCAGCGTGAAGTTGCTCTTAGGTTAACTATGAGGTTGACTTGAAGCTTCGAGTTGTGCAAACAATATAAGTGAATGATAGCAGTGTTGCTCAAACTTTATTTACATTACAGAATATAGAGATGATTACAATGTACTTTTATAAATATAATTTCTTCAAGTTGATGGCATTCCATGGGTGAAAAAGCTCATCCCCATTAACATTGGCAAGCCAATAGGCACTATAGTTTGATACCTTCATAACTATATAGGGTCTTTCCCAATATGGGTTAAGTTTGCCAACATTCTTGGATACTTCCACCTTTTTAAGAATAAAGTCTCCGACCTTAAAACGTTATAGCCTGACCCCTTTATTGTAGTTCTCTACCATCTTTGATCTGTAGCACTGCATGGTGTTGTAGGCTTCTTGCCTTCATTCATTGATAGTGTCAAGGTCAAGCTTCCTTTCTGATGTATTTCTGAGCAGGTAGAAGTGAATCATTTGAGTTCTATACTATATCAGCTATGAGGGTATGACTGTCTCTGACCCATAAACCAAGCTATAAGAGTTGTGACCTATAGCTATGAAAGGGGTTGTCCTATATGCTTATAAATTGTCTGTCCAACTTGACCCAATATCTTGGATTCTAGCTTCCAAGTGGTTGAGAATTATTTTGTTCATTACCTCTGTCTGGTTGTTCAATCGAGGGTTACCGACTGAGGTAAAATGTTAGGTGATTCCTAAGGCCTCGTACTAACTTTGAGTATTTTTTCTCTAGAATTGGGTCTCATTATCTGAAATGAGGATCTTAAGTAGATCAAAATAACAAATGATATTTTTTCAGGTGAAACTTTTGATGGCAAAGTTAGTTATTTTTGGCACAACTTTGGCCTTGACCCACTTAGTGAAATACTCAACCACCACAATTATAAACTTTTGCTGCCTTGTTTCCTTTAGCAGTGAGCTCAAAATATCGATCTCTCATTGGTCAAATGGCTAAGAAATCTGAACATTAACCATGGACCCAGTGGGTTGATGTGGGAAGTTCAAATAGACTTGAAATGATGGACATTTTCAAGTAAAATCAATAGCATCTTTCAATAAAGTCGACCAAAAGTATCCGTACATGATGATTTCATGAGCAAGGGATCTTTTCCCTGAATAGTTTCCACACATGCCTGCGTTGATATCTTACAAGACCTCATGAGCCTGGTCGGGATCGAAGCACCTTAGGGGTAGTCCAAAGATTAACCTCTTATTTAGCTAGCCATGTTGGTCAAGTGTAAACTTAGCAGCTTGTCCTCAAAGGTAACGAGCCTCATTTTTGTCTACAAAGACCGTGCCATGACTTAAGTAGAGTTTTATTGGATCTTAACATGAAAGAACTGTTTCTTCTATGCTCTCCCCAAGTTCTCCTCAAAAAGATCGATCGATGATTTGTCAACAACTAGAAAAGTTATCGTCCTATCTCTTGTGCCTATGGTCGAGCTAGTGAGTTTAGACAGGGTATCTGCGCATTCGTTCTCAAATCAAGGTACCTAATTGAGAATGAATTTTTTGAATAACTGTTGTAAATTTCTGACATCCTCTAGGTACCAGCTCATTGTCGAGTTTTTGGCCTCAAAATTTCCTTCAACCTATTCTACTACCAATTGAGAATCCATGATTGCAGCCAAGTGGTCAACTCCTAGATTGAGTGCCATCCTCATTCCAGTGATGAGGGCCTTATACTTCGCCTCATCATTGGTAACTGCATAGTTGAGTTTGATTGCAAAATCATACTTCTCTGCTGTTGGGGAATGGAGAGCTATTTTTGCTCCCCTTTCTAATGTGGTCGATGATCCATCAATGTGCAAAGTCTAAGCAAGAGAAGCTTCGCTACTTTTTTTGGGAAGATCGACCCGCTTGGTGATGAAGTCAACCAAGACCTGCGCTTTGATGGTTGTTCTAGGTTGGAAGGTAATTTCAAATTTTCCCAACTCAATGGCCCATTTCATCAACCTCCCAAATGTGTCTGGCTTCGAGAGCACTTGCTTCAATAGCTAGTTTATCAGTATTATCATAGCCAACACAAACTT
This sequence comes from Jacaranda copaia, assembly GCA_014898725.1. NCBI lineage: Eukaryota > Viridiplantae > Streptophyta > Magnoliopsida > Lamiales > Bignoniaceae > Jacaranda > Jacaranda copaia. Next base: position 1,500,829 of record JACGDI010004221.1, read on the forward strand.
CTCGATCTCCAAATAGATAAGTTTTGATCCTTAGAGTGACTTACTATAATAGTAAATTGGTCAATGAATTTCATCCCTAGTCGAGACCAAGATCTAGCTAATCGATGCTTTTCAAACAACCAAGTATATGTGAAGTACTTATCAAAGTTCAAGCTTTGCGAGCATGGGGGCAAGAAAAAAAATACTATTTTAATTCGACCAAGGCTCGATCACACTGTTCGTTCCACTGAAAACCTAATTTCTTGACATTTTTGAGAATCTTGAAGAAAGATAGGCTCTTGTTGGTCAATCGAGTGATAAATCTCCCAACAAAAATAATCCTTCCAACCAGCCACTTTACATCTCTAACTTTTTAAGGTGGAGAAATGTCTAATACGACTTGAATTTTTTATGGATTGGCCTCAATGCCTTATTGAATGATCATATAACCTAAGAATTTGCCACCTCGAACCCCAAACATACACTTATTTGGATTTAGCTTCAGACCAAATGCTCTCAATATGGAAAAATTATGATTGAGGTTGAGCAAATGGTCCTTGGCTTTCTTTTTTTTTACAATCATGTCATCGACATAAACCTCCATGGACTTGCCTATCTCACTTTTGAACATAAAGTTGACCAGTCTCTGGTAGGTTCAAAGGGCATGAATAAAAAATAGTAAACTCCATTGGGGACTACAAAAGAGGTTTTATCCCTATCTTCAGGGCCTATTAATATCTAATGATACCCTTGGAATGCATCCATCATACTCAATAATTCACAACCAGTCATAGAATCTACTAGTAAATCTATTTAAGGTAGGGGTAAGAAACTTTAGGGCAAGCTTTATTTAAGTCAATGAAATCATTACACATGTGCCATTGTCTCTCATTCTTGGGGACGGGTACAATATTACAAAACTAAGATAGATATTGAATTTCTATAATATAACCTATATCTAAGAGTTTCCTGAGTTTCTCTTTGATGATCTAGGTTCTCTAGGCATTAAAAGTTTTCATATTCTGCTTGATCAGCTTGTATGAAGGGTCGATATTGAGGTGGTGCACAATCATACTGGGGTCGATTCCCTAGATGTAGAATGCCTTCCAAGCAAAGATTTTGATATTTCTCTATAGAAAATCAACCATGAGACATTCCAAAGAGGACCCATATCTATTCCAATCCTGGTAGTCTTATTAGGGTTCCCAGGCTCTAGCACTATTGTTTTGAACTCCCTGATAGGCTCCACTCTAGTATCTTCCAACTTTCTCTTCGTATTGGATTGGCCCTTCTCGAGTTCTGCTGTAAAGGCATCCCCCAAGATCTTCAATTGCGGTTGAGTCTTTTGCTCGCTTGACTTGATTGAAATGGTGCAACATCGCCAAGCTTTCTTGATGTTACATAATGGTTAGCCCATGCCGACTGGAGTTGAGAATTTAATCTTCATGTGATAGGTCGACACGATGGCACAAAAATTATTGAGAGTTGGTTGACCAATTATGATATCATAAGGAAATGGGCATCGACAACCAAATAATTTATCATCAGTGTCTCTCTTCGGGGTGCTTTCCCAAATGATGTAGAGAGGTTGATGGAACCTTCTGGAGTAATTTTTGACCCCCCAAACCCGACCAAGGAGATACGCATAGGCTTAAATTTTAGCTAGCCTAAGTTTATTCTTTTCAGCATCTAGAGGAAGATAATGTTGGCTGAACTACCATTATTGACCAGTACCTTTCTAACTTCAAAGATGGCAATCTCAATGGAGACTATCATAAGGCTATCAATTTTGTGGTCAAAATTTTTCCCTTCAAGGTAGGCTAGGTTATCGTCAATGAAGGAAATGGGCTCTACACTTGTGGATAAATGGAATAATATTTTAATTGGGGAGATTTGGTTGAATCTAGCCTCCTCTGTGTCTGTCTCCTCATTGACTTTTAGTCCCCCCAATGGGAACCCCCCACAATCATGTCAATCACTTCTCAAATAGATGAGTGGTCATCCTGGGCAGGTTTCTTTTCTTTATCTTTTCTCATTAGGCTAACCGACATTTCTCTATAGGGAGTCCAGTTAGTGTAACCCCCTTCAACCTATGCATCGCGAGCCACATATTTTTTGAGATGGCCCTGCTTGATAAGCTTTTTAATTTCATCCTGAAAATTAAAGCAGTAATCTGTGTTATGCCCCATTTATTTATGAAAGTAGCAATATTTTTTCAATTTTTTCATTACCTCAGTCTCCATCAGCTTCCTCGATTTCTTGAGGAGGTTGTCATGCAGGATTGCAAATAGAACCTCTCTCATTGAGATGTTCGGCAGAGTGTAGTCATGGAAGCACTTTACTGGAGATCAACCTCTTTCCCTCTGCTTTTTGTTATCTTTCTCCTTATTTTTCTTTTCATCGACCTCAAGGTTTTCAAACTTCAACCTGTTCATCTTCTCCTAGACCATGTATCTCTCTGCTAGGTTGACCAATTCCTCTATCAATCATAGGTGCTCTTGCACTAAAGCATTAGTTTATTCTTTATACTAGAGCCCCAAAAATAGTACATCAATCAAGAACTCAATCCTAAAGTTATCGATCTTCAACACGTCTATGTTGAACCTTGTGAAAAAGTTATGGAAGGACTCTCCCTCATTCTACTTGATGGTGTGGAGATGGGTATGGGAGAGCTTCGCCTTTTATCAACTGGCAAACTGGTGCAGAAATGTATCGCAGAGTTGGTCGTGAGAGTATATTGACGAGGGTTCTAGCTTAACAAACCAATTGAGCACTATACCCTAAAAAGTGGTCACTAGCATCTTTGCGTGGATATATTCATTATGCCCGTGCAGTTGCATTAAATGTTCAAACTGCATCACGTGCTCATTGGGATCAGTCAAGCCATCATCTCGTGGGAGTTCAGTCTGGACCTTAGCGTTGATGGTAATGCGCTCATCAATAATCTCCTAAACAAATGGCAAGCCTCTCTCTTGATGAGACCTTTAAGGGCCCTCTAAGTTGGGCACCGTTTCAGTGTTTCTCCTTGAGATCGCATTAAGGCATCTATTCAGTTGCTGCACTTGGTGAGAAACTTCCTCCCATTCATCTTGATTCGCTTGGGTTATGTTTTGGTCAAGCTAAGGCCTTGTGCACTCAACCCTATCATATTGTGGTGCTCAAATAGTCTAGGCCACGTGATCTACAGACTCATTCATTTCTTCATGCTGGTCTAGCTTGGAACGTTTGACCCTATTATGCTGTAGGGCTCGATTAAGTCAAACGTAATGATCTATAGAGTCAATAATTTCTTTCGATGGCTCTGGTTACCCCCTCTCTCCTTAGGGGCACCTAGGGCTTGCTACTCATCTAGCTGGTGGTCACTTGGACTCCTGGTGACCGTGATTGTCCTAGGGGGGCCTCTCTTTTGGGCGTAACAGTTGCAAAGTTACACTTTCAGTTAGGGTTGGCATGATTATGTGCCTGTTCAATGCCACAAAATGTTGAGCAGAGATCTGGGCAAAGATTTGTTCACTTATAAGTTGTATTAGTTGAAGCATGGTCAACATTACAACTTGCTCCTGTGGAGCGCTGAGGCATAGGGCATGTATTCCTTGTTGAGGTTGAGAGAGAGGTAAAGATGCTATCCTCCTATTATCCTCCTTCTTAGATATAGCTCTCATGGTGTTTACCATTTTCTCTATTACAATCTCAAGTTTCCCATAGAGGGCACCAAAATAATGAGGTTGAAAGACGTTTTAGTAAATTGGATTGTGTTTAAGCTAATTCGACTAGAGAGGTCGAATGATCCAAGAGTAATATCTCCTTCAGCTGAGATCTGCAATTAATAGCAAACATCAGACTAGTTGGGGTGCCCCCAACTAAGGCACTCCGATGCTCAAGTTAGTATTGGTTGAGTGAAATAATTGAGCAACAGAGTAAAAGCATGTAATGTATTGACATACCTAGAGAGAGGCTGGCAATGGGGTATTTATAGCTTTCTCTAGGATGATAATATGTCCAAGATGCCCTTATCAAGTGTAGAGGACTCTTGTTCTTGCCTGGGAATTGTTGGTCATTTTCCATCCCAATACTATTTCAGATGGCATCATTTCCTAGTACTCTAGGGGCGCACCTCTTGACAGATTTGGTAGCAGAGGCAGTACTAGAGTAGCATGCACCATTAATACAGAGGCACACTGACTGTCAGAGCATTAAATGTGGCAAGTGATTCGGTGCCAAAGTGAGCACTCTAGTTGATGGTGATCGACCAGACAAGGTGGTCGACCAGAGAGATGGCTGAACGGACTAGACAGCTTGAAGCCTCCCATTAGGTAGGGTCGAGAATGTTTCGCTAGACCTCGCGGCTATAGTTGAGTGACTTGGCCTAGCTGGGTTCAGTGGCGTAGCTGGGCTTTAGATGTTAGGTGGGCCTAAAAACCTTCTCCAGAGTCAATAGCTTATTGGGCTGAGTTTGTTAGGCCATTGCATATCAAACACAGATGCATAACAATATATTTATTTTTTTTATAATATAAAGGCACAATTGTTATGTATTGTCTACGTAGAAATAATAATTAATTATGATAATATTATATATATGTGCATATGCAGTTTATATCCGTATATACTCAAGTATACTACTTATATGATATATGTAATGTATAATGTATTTTAGTATATTTACCCATATTCATACATATTTAGGTATAAACATAAGAAGAAGTATATACAGCATATATGCATGTTCCGTATTCAAGTGTATACATAGATGTAGGAATATATATAAAATACAAGTAAAATTAATAGTAAACTGACAATATGGTATAACAAAATGAGAATTATACATTCAGTACACAAAGATGAGGAAATAAATAGACTGCAGGGACCAAGACTGGTTAAGTGGGTTGGTTCAACTCGGGAATTCAACCCGACATACAATTTTGAATCCACGCTGTTCAAGGACCGGATGCGTGTTTATCACTACTCATCCTTACGAGGCACCACCTTAATGTGGTGAGTTTATACCAAACGCAACACTCTAATTAGCTTCAGTTTCATCATTAGAAAAGTAAGAATTTTTCTTCTTTTAGTTTGTTCAGTGCAAATCTTATTTCTGCAATATTCTTTCAGTTTGTGCTTTAGGTTTCTTTCAGTTTCTCTCATTTGACTTATGCATTGAAATGGTATTGATGAAACTTTTCCACTATTTCTCTTTTGTTTCATTTGTGCTTTAGGATCCAAGACTTATAGTTTTTCATTTCAAATCAAAGAGCATAAATAGATTGGTTTGGAATACTTCTATTATGATCCCATATCAAATATTATACGAATATATTTATAAATCATATGTTGATATGTCTATATGTATAATACAACAACAACAACAAGTGATCAGGAAGTATTGCATAATTAATGCTATAAAACCTTAGGAAACGTTTGGTTATGTTTTGGTGTGATTATGATGTATGTTTTTAGGAAATAAATTTTGGGAGCGGTGTTCGGGAATGTAAAAGTGCAATCGGAAAATGTAATTAATGTTTATTTATGTTTTGAGAAAATAGGTAGAAAATATTTTGGGGTGTTTGGTAGGTTTGTTTATATTTTCGAAGGGAATACATTTTACTATAGTGGTCAAACCAATGCTTTTTAACTGAGTTTTTGGGGTGAAAATATAATTGAGGAATATTTTTTATTGTAAAATAATAATAAAATATATATGATATCTATACTATTGAAAGGCTTTTTACACTCACAAATGGAAGTTATTTCAATATTTTTATCACCATTTCAACTTTTACTCTTAAAAGGCATTCAAATAATAAAAAATTTTGGTGAAATAATCAAATATTTTTAAGGGAAAAAATGAAAATAATTTCAAATTGGATAGTTATCACACCAATTTTTGAATATCCAAATTTACCTTGAAGATATAATATTAACATCCAACAAAATTATGGATATAATTATAATCGAATTGAAAAGTTGGACAAGTCACAAACAAAATTTTCACCATTGAGAGTGGATTCTTCACTTCTTCATGTAAATGACATTTCAATACTATGTTCTTTAAAATATAAACATTACATTATTCAAATTTTGTTTTTTATTCAATAGGTCAAAGGAATTAAATAATATTAATTTCTAAGTTCAAATAATAATTGAGTTTAAACATGTGGCACCCTGACCAAGGTTGAAGCCCAACCTAAGGTGCCACCGGTTCAGACTTAAAGTATAATTTCAAAAGATAACTTAAAGATATCAAAACCTAACAAAGAACCCTAAAAGATAGCGGTGAATGTAAACCCAAAAGACTAAACCAAGGCATGTAGATATATACATATCAAAAGACAAGTCAAACTTACTTAACTATTTACATATCAAACTCAAAAATCTAAGCATAGGATTTAGGCATATCCTAGACTAATTCATAGATACATACATACACACCCAAAGTTATATAAATATAAATTAAGAAGTAACCAAATCCTAGTCCTTAAATAAATAATGCCTATTCTATTACAAAACACACTGCCATCACTACAGCATGTCTTAAACCTTCATATTCCATAAGACCCTCTCTAGTAAAGAAATAAGAAACAGCAAAATGGGGCAAGTCCCAGGGACTTAGTGAGAGCAAAGTACAATTAGTAGTCAAGGGAAAAACTGTTGAAAGTAAATCTAGCAATAAGCAAAGCATTAATAAACAAGGATTCAAGTAACAAAACATGTAATAACAATGATATGACATAATGATACATCATAACAAATATCTTACAAAATTTAGTAGGCTATTAGTAAATCCGACCTTATTGCTCCTAGAACAGAACATAACAAGTAAAACAGGATACAAGTATTGCATAAACATATTCCCTTATCACTCTATTGCTCAAGCACTCAGCTCAACGTGTAATAACTGGACATGTAGCATGGCCAACCGCATGCCAGATCCCACCACTCGCAGATAGCTACTCTAACTACCCACGAGTTAGGATTGCAAGAGACCAGTCATCATTGGTCTGTACCGCTTGATTATTTTTTCACACATAGTCCTAGGTCTAACTTTCTATGACATCCCTACAAGTGTAAATATCTAAGACATAATGCCAACATATGAAAACTTAAACTTATAATCCTTGATCATGAACATATTTAGATGCCAGATAGGAATAGCATTTCACACGGTATAACAACTGACAAGGCACGTTCAAAGAATGCAATAGATATTAACTCTGAGACACAAGTATGACTAGGTCGACAAGAATATTTCATATAACACATTCACAGACAACTGATAATGAACATAAGGTCAGCCAACAAGGTTATAGGTATGAAGGATTGAAAACTATTATATAGTAGGAGGTTTGGGCACTAGAATGAGTACAGTCAATACCAACGAATAGACAATGAAAAATTCAACAACGATGATTATTTACTTGCTAAAAAAAAGAAGGGTTAAGCCCTCACCTTAAAACTCCACAAAAGTGCTATCCACATCTTGTAGCTTTGGAAGGCCTAAATCCTTGGCACCTATTTCAATAAATACACATAATATTATTATACTTTCATGATACTTCCTTAATAATAATTAAACTACTAGTATGTCTTAATATCAGGTGTTTTCTTTGATCATGAGGCATATCTACCATACTCAAGTTCTTGCTCTATTTTGGATATAAGTAACTTACTAATCATGTTAATGTTGCTAGCATTAATAAGGGATTTAATTTTTCCAGTCGCTAATCACATTCTAAGTTATTAATCTAAATTTATATAGTATATATAATATTCCAGCTAGATTGTAAGAAATTATCATATGTCATTAATAATCAATCCTTGCAATGTTACATAAAAGTTAAACATATAATTACACCAATTAATCTAGTTAATGATAATCTAATCTTTAATAACTCGGGCATACATATCATTATACACAAGATTAGGGCTTTAATCACCTAAATTAAGTTAATTAATCAATGGTTAAGTACAATTTTAATAAATTCGGGTCTACCTAGTATTATATACAACCATGCAACCAAATGTCTTATTTCAAATTCATTGGTACTTCCAATTACACCAAGATACATGTAGTTATATGTCAACAAGAAACAAATGCTCAATGGTAGCAAATCTCATTTCCAATCAAATTTTACCAATTTACTTAATTTTTGAAGCCAAATCACCACAAGAAAACACTACGCATGTGATCACTGCGATGAGCTGAAGTTACCCTCTTTAAACTACTAGAGCTGTCGCTAATTGACCACTACAGCAAAAATTACACCCGACCACCACCAACTCACATGCCTTAATGTTTACAACAAACACCTAAATTAATTTCAGGTTTCGCAGCCAATTTGCCACGTCATTTGTTGCTTAAACCCTACCACCCTACCGCCACGTCCATCACCTATTTTCCTCAATTCCATCATTCTAGTTGTTAAAGTAGGGAATTGAAGCTACCAGGTCGTTCACCAACCTAAACCCATCAAAACCCACCATCCAAGCCATTGAGTCCACTATCATCCATTATGTTGAGATTTCTACCTTGAATTTTGGTTGTTCCGTCAGTTCTCTCCATGAGATGTTGACACTGGCATGTTCTTTAAGCTAAGAAGAGTGTAATGGTATGGTTGTTTTCAAGTTTTACTAGCACTGGATGGGAGATCACCAAAGAGGATGGAAGGTTCTTGCATGTGGAAATTTGATGAAAATGGATGGTGAGAATTGTTATTTATATGGGAAGTTTTCAAAATTACAAATTAGCCTAGGACTCTTCCTCAGTTTCAATTAAGTTCTTCAGTTAATTAATGCCCTAAATTAACCCAGTTGACCCATTGTAATTTTGGTTTGACCCTTAAAATTTTAGGTTCTTTACAATTAAGTCCTTCTTATTAATAGTTTGAGACCAAAATTTTTTTTTCATAATTAAAATTTCAAAACTTAAATTTTCTAATTCTTCCAATTTAGTATTTAGGGGGTGTCACAATCTTTCTTTGATCCCCAAATTCTTACCTGACCACTGAAAAAGCTCAGGATAACACTAGCTCATGTGTTCTTCTCACTTCCATGTTGCTTCTTATATGTTGTGATTACATCATAACACCTTCACTTGAGGAATCCTTCAATTTCAAAGCTCTTGGAATTTTCAACCCAAGATACAAATCGATTGCTTTTTATAAGTCAAGTCATTTTTCAGCAGTATGTCTTCATATGAAATAATGTGGGAAAGGTCAAGGAGATACTTTTGGAGCTGTAGTATATGAAATACGTCATGAATTCCTATCAAGCCTCGAGGTAGTACCAATCGATAAGCTACTGGTCTAACTCATTCACAAATCTCATAAGGGCCAATGTACCTCGGGCTAACATTTTCACCTTTTCCAATCCTTCAAATGCACTTTCTTAAAGATACTTTGAGGAATATTTGGTCACCAACTTCAAATTCCAAGTCTTTTCTCTACTTGTCTACATAACTTTTCTATTAATCTTGAGTTGTCTTCATTCTCTTTTTAATCATCTATACTTTATCAATAGTCGCTTGTATCAATCTTGGCCTTATGGTTTGCAAAGACTTTTCAATGTTGCTCTTGTGCTTGCTAAGGTCCCAATATCATGATGACCGATATTTCCTGACACATAACACTTCGTATAGGGCCATCTAAATAGTAAATTGGTAGTTGTTATTGTAAGTAAATTCTATTAGAAAAAGGTATCCATTCCAACTCCCACCAAAATCTAAACATATGCCCATCTCATATCTTCTAATATCCTAATGACTCTTTCCAACTGACCATCAATTTAAGGGTGAGCAAAAGGGCTAAAATGTAACCTTGTCCCTAGGTGTTCTTGTAAGCTTTTCCAAAGTCTCGAGGTGAATTTTGGATCTCGATTTGACACAATACTAGCTAGAATTCCATGTAATCTGATTATCGCTCTAATGTATAATTCTACCAATTTTTCAACCCAATATTGTGTCCCAACCGATAGGAAATGTGTAGACTTTGTTAATTGGTCCACTACACCTAAATGTTGTCATATTCTTCTCGAGCTATTAGTAAACCTATTACAAAGTCCATATTCACCTATTCCCATTTCCAATTAGGGATCAAAAATAGCTATAGCAATCCTGACAATCGTTGATGCTTTGGTTTCGCTAACTTGTAGGTTAAGCATTTCTGCACATGATCTGTAATATTTTTCTTCATCCCATTCCACCAAAACTACTTTTTCAAATCCCGATGATCTTCATGCCTTGTAGGTGTATTGCATATCTATCTTATGTGCCTTTTTTAGTAGTCTTTCTCTCATCTCTTCAAACACATACATTCTTTAAAAAAATAAGAGAGTGCCTTAACTATCTATGTTGAATTCAGACTCTTTAGAACTGGCAACATCTTTTTGATGTTTCTGCATCCAACTATTATTAGCTTAGGCTCAACATATTTTATCATATAGCTCTGGCTGCATGTTTACTCCTATGATCCAGGCTTATTGTTTTATTCTTGTCACAACATCTGCCCATTGACTTTCTTGTGTTTCTTTCCCAATATGTAGGCTATCCCAGTCTTTTAACTCAAGTCATCTGCCATTACATTGACCTTTCCTGGGTGGTAGAAGATTGAGAAGTCATAATCTTCTAGAAATTCCATCCACCTTTGCTATCACATGTTCAAGTCTTTTTAGGTATGCAAGTACTTGAGGCTTTTATGATCAGTATATACCTCAAAGGTGACTCCATAGAAATAGTGCCTTCATTTTGCCATTGCAAAAATAACTGCAGCTAGCTCCAAGTCATGAGTTGGGTAGTTTTTCTCATATGGTTTAAGTTTCCTAGATGCATATGCGATAACTTGCTCATTCTGCATTAGCACACAACAAAGCCCTTTCTTAAAAAGGTTCATATAAACAACAAAACCTTCCAACCCTTCGTGAAGGGCTAAAACTGGCAATAAGGTCAACCTATTCTTTAATTCTTGGAAGTTCCTCCCACTCTTCTCATTCCAATCAAATAATTGATCCTTTTATGTCAACTTAGTCAATGAGCCAACCATCTTAGAAAAATCTTGTACAAACCTCCCATAACAACTGGCAAGTCCCAAAAAACTGTGAATATTTGTTACATTCTCAAGTTGTTTCCAGCTGAATATTACATTTATCTTAGAGGGGTCGACTTCTGCCCCATCCGAGGATATGATGTGTCTCCAAAAATTCACTTTATCTAACCAAAATTCACACTTTCTAAACTTCACATACAGTTGGTGCTCCCTAAATATTCTTAAAGTCAAATGTAAGTGCTCTATATGCTCCTCTCTAGTTCTTGAGTACACCAAGATATTATCAATGAATATTACCATGAACTTTTCCAGATACAATCGAAAGATCTAGTGCATCAAATCCATGAAAGCTGCTAGGGCATTAGTTAAACCAAATGGCACCACTACAAACTCATAATGATCGTACTTGGAATTGAACATGGCCTTTGTCTATCCTCTTCCTTGATTTTCAACTAATAGTATACTTGTCTTAAATCAAACTTCAAGAAGGTCATGGATCCTTATAGAAGATCAGACAACTCCTTCACATATGGTAATTGTTCATAATGGTGACTTTACTTAACTCCTAATAGTTTATGCACATCCTCAAAGGCCCATCTTTTTGCTTAACAAACAATATTGCATTCCCCAAGGGAGGTGCTAGGCCTTATAAATTTCTTCTTTAATAGTTATGGAGTTGATTCTTCAACTCTATCAATTCAGCAGGAGCCATTCAATAGAGAGTTTTAGAAAAGAAATGGTGTCGAAAAGAGTGTAGATGACGAACTCTATCTCTCAGTCTAGGGCAATAAGCTTAGTTCCTTCAAAAATATATTTGGGTACTCAACCAATATCTCTATTTTCTTTAATTTGGCTATGTCTCAAGGTTTGTTGATAAGATATGCTTGAAATCCTATCCTCCTTTCCTCAAAATTTTCTTGGTCTCTATTATGGATATAATCAGTATATGGGAAGTCACATATGTGGAATGACGTGTCGATATTAGCACCTTATCTCCAAAGGTGATATGCTTGGTGCAATATTCTCGTGTGCTTGATACCGATATAACCAATCCATCCTAAGTATTAAATCATAATCCTAAATAAGCATTTCTATGAGATCGGCTGGATAGTCCTTATCCCTAATCCTAACTGGACATGCTCAGTACATGGTATCTACTATCGACCCTATCTCTAAAGGTGTCTGTACTTCTATTTGATAGGCCATGTTTTCAGATACAAAATAATAAGTAGCACCAGGATCATACAAAGTGTTACCAATAATTCCATAAATAGAAACCATACCTTTAATTATTTCATTTAGGTCTAGTGCCTTTTCTCCTATTAAGGCATATGCATGTTCTCAGATCTTTGATTTTCCACTAGTCTCTACTACTTGTTTTCCTTTCCCTATAGGTGCTATATTATTTATATTAGGGCAATCATTGATAAGGTACTGATCATTGCTACAAGCCATACATCTGCCCTGCTTTTTCCAACATTTTAATTCTACATGGCCTTGCCCGCCACAAAATTCACATTTCTTTTGTGCTGCCCCTCATGCCATATCTACAGCCTTACTAGCCTAGTGAGCTTGTTGGCTGGCACCTTTAATCTATAATTTTGGCTATTTCTTTTTAGGGTTACTTTGTTCACTATGAGGCACCCTTCCTTTTCTCCTATTGTCCTCAAATTTTTAGATTTCCGATAGTTTTAACTTTGCCTGCAGTGCCTTACTTACAACATGTCTAAAATTTGGCAAATCACATGTGATAAACGCTTATTTGATTTTTGGTCGGAGCCCTTCCACAAATTTATAGTTTTGTCATTCCTCATCTCCAAGTATGTGGGTTGAATTAATCAACTAAATATGGCCTCGTTCTAGCTTACAAATGATGTTCATTATATTAGATCCATAAACGCCTTTTCTGTTGCAAGCTTAGCAACAAGTGGCACATATTTCTCCATGATTCTCGAGTAAAACTTTCCCAATTCTGCTGAGTTCCTTTCGCGGTCCACCTATGGTCTATCATCTTCCACCAATTGTGCATAGGACCTTTTAGTAGAAATGTAGTGTATTGAACTTTTTTTTCATCTGGGTAATACGAAGTACCAAATATTTTCTCCAAACTCTCAATCCAAGCTTCGACCTTTTTATCATCTGGTTCTTCTAGAAATTTTGAAGGTTAAAAATGAAGAAATCATCCCAATGCCTGATACTCGATGAGCTTCTCTATATTTCTTACCCTGTTAACTTGTCTTTGTTGCCAACAGAATTGCATGAATTGTGGCCACGTTTGAAACATTGGCCCTACTAGCTAGCACACATCTGGTTGTTTTATCGGAGGGGCTTGTGAAACTTCTTCTTCTCACAATAGTTGTTGTAGAATGGGTGCCCCCACCCAAGTACATTTTGCGTATTAGCCAGTCTACTAGGTAACCTCGCACATCATCTCAATGTAGGTGCCTACGAGCCTTTCTATTAAGTCATTCTTTCTCTAAACCACTTTAGATCCTAAGATGCTTATTAACGTGCAAATTACCAAAGTTGCATAATTATATCTAATGTTATCAGTTGTTTTTTCTAATTCCTTAAATTTTCATATAAGGTATTAAATAGATTTGAGTAAAATTCATTGCAACAAGAGTCTAATCATTTGAAAATCAGCATAAAAGCTTTCATTACCATTCCAAGTTAGAATTAGCAATTGTTTAGAGCGGTATGTACAAGGTCAAAATCCTAAAACTAGCTTAGCTAATTATCTATTTGATTGTGGAACAAAATGACAAGGCATGGGTTAAAGGTTATCATACAAGTCTAGCTTACATTAATCTATTACACTCTAATTTTTGTAGTTAAGCTATTACTAGGACACTCATGCATACATACAGACATATTAACACATACAGGAACCTCAAACTTTAGTCTTCCACATCAGTGATATCAAATTGTATGTCCTCATCCTTGTTCTCATCCACTAACTCCTCTCAATTCAACTCCATGTCCATCTCATAACTATTCTCTTTGAACTCCATAAACTCATTCTCCATGTAGATCTCTTGCAACTCCTTAGCCAAGGTCTTCCTCCTCTAATGGTAGTTCCTGCATAGGGTTTTCCTCAAGATTCTCCTCAAAGTCCTCTATTAGTGCATCCTTAAGGTTTCCTTTGGGACCTCCCTCAAGGTTACCTCCTAGTATCTCCCCAATACAAATATCTTCTCTCTGCCCTAGTTCTAAGAAGAGACTTACTATGGATGGTCCGGCCTTAGGTATTATCCCAATATTAAAAATCCAGTCTATAGCACCCTTGTAGTGTGCTAACATCATCCTAACTTCATTCATGATCATGTGAGTCATAGAGATAATCTTTCGATGATCTAACTTCAAAGACCTAAAAGTTTCTTCCATTTGAGCCTATACCATATCAAGCCTCTCAATCTTACCATCAGCTATTCTTACTTTTTCACTCTTTTAATCTATTTCATCCATGAACTTTTCTATAGAATTGCTTATGAGCTAAACTATTATTTTTCAATGGTATCTTTCTTCTTGTCTCCTTGCCAATGTCTCATTCAAGTCATAGAATCGATCCACATAGTTTTGGCATCATTCTAACAACCTTGCCCATTCCTATTCTAAGTCTCTAACCCTTTCCTCTAGAGATTCTTTGCCTTTATCCTTCATGGGTTCCTTTCCTTCTCTATGTCCCCTTGTCATCCTACAATATATGAGTTTATCTCATTAAAGTCATACTAGCTAAGTTCTTTTTCCAAACTTTCTTAACCACAAGATACTTAAGGTTCTATTCTCATTCTAAAGTCTAATACTTGATTTTTGGAAGTGAAGATTACAGACTGGTCAGCCATACTAGGTATAATCTCCTTCTTTCTAGTATCAAGCACTATACGCATGAGTCCATACATCAACTAACCTTCTATCTCGCTCACTCGATGCAAATACTACAAATATCCACCACCCAAGTGATCACCAAACCCAAGCTCTAATACCACCTCTGTGGTGCCCCAACAAAGGTTGAGGCCTAACCTAAGGCACTAGCTATTCAGACTTAAAGCATAATTTCAAAAGATAACTTAAAGATACCAAAACCTAATGAACAACCTTAAAACATAGTGGCAAATGTAAAGCTAAATCACCACAAGAAAATTCTATGCATGTGATCACCGTGATAAGCTAAAGTTGCTATCTCTGGACTACTGAAGCCAGAGCCACTGGCCTCTAGCCATTGCTATTAGAATTGTGTGCAACCACTACCAATAGGTGCACCTCGGTGATTATAACAAAATGTCAAAATTAATTTTAAGTTTTGCCACCAAATTGCCTGGCAAATGCTGCTCAAACCCCATTGCTTTGTTGCCACGTCCGCCACCCATTTTCCTCAATTTGTTGCTACTAGTGGTCAAAATTAGAAATTGAAGCTACCAAGTCATTTACTGAGTTAAACCTGTCAAAGCCCATCATCCCAACCCAAGCTCCACTGTCCGAGCCGCCGCGTCCGTCACCATCAGCTATGCCGAGATTTCTAACTCAAATTTTGATCATTCCGCCTGTTGTCTCCATGAGATGTTGGTAACGATGTGTTCCTTAAGCTGAGTTGAGTGCAATGTTGTGGTTGTTTTCAAGTTTTACTATGGCCGAAGGGGAGATCGCCAGAGAGAATAGGAGGTGCTTGCATGTGGAAATTTGATTAAAAAAAAAAAAAGAAGGAGAAGGGATTGTTATTTATAAGGAAAGTTTTCAAAATTACAAATTGACCCCAAGAGTCTTCCTTAGTTTCAGATTAAGTCCTTTCGAAAGTTTGTGCCCTAAATTGAGCCAGTTAACCTATTTTAATTTCAGATTAACCCCCAAAATTTTTAGGTTCCTTACAATTAAGACCTCCTTATTTTTATTTTGAGCCCCAATTTTTTTCATAATTAAAATTTCTAATTCTGCTAATTTAGAATTTAGGGAGTGTTACAAAATAATTCTCATTTATTTAATTTCTGGGTTTAAATCATTCTCATTTATTTGTCATTGAAATTACTATATGTTCTATATATATTGAATTTTTTACTGTCAATTTCATAAAATTTTGTTAGATTGAAATTCAATATTGTATGCGATTAATATTGTTGTATATTCAACTGTACTATGTATTTGCAAATATTTTTTTTTTTTTTATCATTACAATTGCTAAAATATATTTAAGCATGTGGGGACGGCATGCCTCAACTACTAGAACATATATATACACGTGTGTATTCATAAAAATATGGAAATTTTTGAGAATAACAAAGAATAAATGAGAGTACTTTGGAAAATCCTATTTTAACATTTCAAAAAAATAATAATATATATTTAATTATATTTTGCGGGAACATAATAAAACACTCCCATAACTTGGTACCGGGCGAGAATACCGAATCTGGAGGTATCATTATCACACACCATAATTAGTACCTGCGTAAGGCCTTTTGCTATGTACTACTGTTAAGTATATTATTCCGGCTTTGTATCCCTGGACAAACCAAAGCGTATCATTATCATAAAAAAAACGATAGAATAAACGAACATTATTGAAAGCGTGATACTTACAGCAGCATCACAATCTTATTCGTTTCTCTTCGATCAGAATAAGTGTACTTAGCACGCTTTCTTCTTTACGATCAATCCTCACACACACACACGCACACAAACACACACACACACACGCACACACACACATATATATATATATGTATGCTTTAATGGGGCATGGAGTGGAAGTGATTCAATGATTCAATCATAAGCCTCTTAAGAAAACCTTATAAAACTTCAATATATAGTGCTCTCTCCATCTATCACCATTTACTTAATTGTTATTATTTTAGTTTCTTTTTCCCTGACGTTCAAATAATAAAAGTATAAAACCATAAATATTATCTAAAATGGGAATTTTTTTTCAAAACTATCATTTAAATATTTAAAGTAATAATTTGAGACAATTAACTCTTCATTACTACTTTAATTTTTAAGAAGAATAATAATGTAAATTGAGATACTTTAATTTCGCAACTGCCTTCTGAAACTATATATATATATATATATGGGTCACAACTCACATGAAATGTGTTATCTTAATAATTCGAAAGAATGTTTGTTCGTACGTACCATGCATGCAACTAGTTGTCATTGTTTATTACACATTAACTAATCAGGCAATTAGATTAGACTAATCATGGGAGGTGCATCCCTACACCATGACAACTGAGGTGACTATCAGTTTCACACTATATATTAATATAATTATATATTATGTCATGTTGGTTCCTCTGTCATATATTCTGATCATTTATGTGTGATATTTGTTTCTCTACTTGTGCCTTTTCTTGAAGCACTTTAATATATGTAATTCTGATTCTCAAAAGGAAGGGTTGGGGATTACCAACTTTATTCTAGGGTTTCGTTCTCTTCGCGGCGGGATTGGATTTGCCTTTACTCAAGAGAAACCACCGTCGTAAATATTTAAATTTTAGAGGCTCTCCACGTATGTTTAGTTTTTTTTTTTATTTATTTTAGATCTAAAAAAATATAAAACATATCTTTTTATAAAATTTTAGTTTTGAAGAAATATAGGGTCTTTAATTTAGAAACCTCATATACATATATATATATATATATATATAAATTTTAAGTTTAGGCTTAAGAAAATGTACTGGGTCTTTAACTTGAAGATCTTAGTATTCGAAGTTATATTAATTAATGTATTAATTATAATTAATTAAATTTTATTAACTTTGATTATTCTCCTAAATTTCCTATATCTTCTTACGCTGCTAACATTTTCTTCATCATAATCACAACTGCTTTTTTCTTATGTAACATTAATTACTAAATAACATTCAGCTTTTCAATGCTAATTATTAAATAATTTTTCAATATTTATCACTAAATAATGCTAACATCACTTCTCTTTCACTATAGATCAAGATTTCATTTAATGTCTTAAATATCTTTAGTTTTATTTTTCCAAATCCAGAATCTTTTCGAATCGATTATCTCTTATACACATTGGACAAAGCCTTTTTATTTTTTCATTTCAAACTAGATTTGAATAGCTCAAAATATACGGAATATATTTCTTATTTTATATTTAGCGGTAAAAGATCACGATTATCAGATGACGAAAATTTCAAAAAGCTAGTGTTGTCTTAATTTTAGTGTCTTTATGCCCTAATCATAACTATGGTGTTGATAGTTTAGATATATTTATGGGGTTAAAAGTATGAAGAAGAATTGTCCAAGTAGAAGATCATACTTCAATTGATAAATTTAATTAAATAAAAAAACTTTAATTCTTTTTCAAATACATATATTGCCTATAAAAACTTTAACATTGCTTTGGCTCAAAGAAAATTTTCAAAATTGAAATTCTAATAAACTTTTACCTAAGCTCATGCAATATTTCAAGAAAGATTAGATGAGTTAGATATATTATCCGATGGTACATGAAAATTAAGCTAGATCAGTTCTTTTGAATAGCCAATAGAATTTTAGGTTCTTTTTCTTTAGAATGTGGTGTAGAGAGTTCTCAATTTTTCAATATTTTCAAAGTTCATGAATTCTTGCAAATGATTTTCCGTGCATCATTTCTCTTTGGGGCTTAGTATTTATAATCTTTTTTTCTTGATGGGTGTCAACCTATTAAGATTTTGATGCCTTTCTTGGAGAGCTTAGACAATTGGGCTCTTTGATTTTTTTTATTTATTTAATTTATTTGATCTATTGAGACTTTTTAGTCCTTTTTATTTTTTATCTTTGTAAACTTAATTAGTCATATCATTGAGCCCCCTTATTTTCAATTTAAAAAATTATTTTCATGTTGAAGATAATGCAAAGTCCAATAATAATTTTTTCTTACCTTAATTTGTTAAAATAAGGCTATTAATCAATTAAATTTTATTAATCAAGTTAAGCATGTGAATTCATGTTTCCTCAACTTTCATTTAAATTGAGGTTCCATAGGCATTAAGGTCTAGGGATATTTAGAGAATACTTCCTTTGGTGAATTTACTTTCACCTAGGAACTTATTGAAAATTTGGCCAAGTTGAAAACAGAGAAAGGAAAAGGTTTGTATGAGGAGTGCAAAATGAGTTCTCAAAACAACTTCTCCTACAGCTCAGCATTTCCTTATTCTTTTACTTTGCTTCTTTCATTCATAAATTTTTACCTATCTCCTTAAAGTTAGTAAAATTTTTTTGAGTCCTGTCAAATCAAGTAATGTTAGAGACTAGGTACCATTTTGAGTTTGAGTTCATCATGGAGGCAAAGTTCCAAAAAGTGGGAGAAGTGGCACTAAGGGTGCTATTGCCAAGATGTCGCCAACCGCCATGGCGGTGTCTGACCAAGCACTTGTGGCAAGCACCCACAAGGTACCTAGGCACCTAGGCTAGGCACCTACATAGCACTCACTTTAGGTGGTTAGTCACCTATCACATGAGCGATCAATTCCCGAGCAAGCATCGCTTTGGGCATCCATAGTTTTTCTAAGCTTTTTTGTGTTCGTTGTGGTCATCTGTCTCCTGGTGTAGTAGTGTATTTTAAATTTATATGCCTTCCATTGGACCCATTATCTAATCAAGTATTAGTGAATAAAAGTGAATTGAAAAGTCAAAAAGTCAACATATAGTCCTTAAGTTCTTTTCTAGATAAAAGTCTGGTTTTAAGTTTGGAGCAAAGGGCTATTTTGTTAAAGAGTCCAAAGATATTCCTATCATTGATAGTAATTTCATCCAAAATATGGAAATTCGATGTTTACACCTTCTTAAGGAGTTAGAAACTTTGTGTCTTTGAAAAATCTAAATTTTTTCTTCCTTCATTAAGTGATAACATTATGTTACCTCCTAAAAGGCACTTCACTATGTTCTATAGTTATTTGAGTTGTAGTTTCTCTTTACCCCAGAATCCTTCATTGCTAAATATAGTGAAGAGTTATGGGGTGTGTCTAGATTAGTTTGTCCCCAACTATTTTGCATATTTTACAGGATTTCAACAGCATTTGATCAACTTTGTCTTTTAGTTTTTTCAGATTGTTATCACTCTTTATTTAAGGTGCACAAAGTGCCAACAAATCCTTCTTTCATATCTTCCCCAAACCTAATACTAAGTTTTTGAAAGGGTTGCCTTCCTCATGAGGATCTTAGAAGGAGAGATATTTTCTTTGTTAAAGATAAGGGTTGGGGTGTCCCTCATTAATAGAGTAGTTCTCCTTCCATAATTCATCTAAGTAATGTTCATCATGACCTTTACTGCAATTTTGAGAAGGTATGGTTATTTAAGTGCTCTTTAATGTGACTTATATGTTTCAAGTGGGTACTTAGCTTATTTTTCTTTTTGTTGATTGTTGTTGCATGTCTATGTTGCTACATGTGTGCAATTTATTTTTCAATTATTTCTATATTCTTTTCATTTCAGCAAGAGAAAAGATTGATTTGGCAAGAATCTACACTAAGAAGGTAGAGAGAGGTTCATATGAGAAGCCAAAGCAAAGTAGTGCCATAGAGATACTTCACCAACTGGGCAGCATCTAAGCCCCCTATTTTAGCGAATAAGCAAGGTGCGTGTTTAGCTGTCTTGGTGGTATGTCAATCTAGTGGAGGCAAGGAGCTTGAGTTGGTGATTTCCAGACCAATTGAAAAGCACACATGTGGGTCATCCAGTAAAGGAACTTAGTCCATAATTATCTTATCCATTCCATGTCAACAAAGGCAACGAACTCTTCATTATAGCTTACATTAGAACTGCAATATTAACTCACATGGGGATGTGGATAAGGTAACCTTTAGCATTGATAGGTTGTAAAGTAGTATGAGTGAGCACAATTAGGGGAAGTTAAAGGCATACTCTTCTTTCTAGTTGATTAAGCTTGTCATTAAGGACTTTGCTCAAATAAGTTGTTTTAATACTTACTTTATTTTACACATTAGCCCTTCTCATAGTCATGCATAATTCTTTAATCATCATCATGCCTTATATATTTTTGAGTGCATGCTGGGAACTTGGTCATCCAAACATCTCACTAAGTGGAAAGGAAAGTGATAACAATAGCGTGACTTAAGAAAAAGGCCAACAAATTTGCCCAACAATATTACTAGAAAGAAGAGAAGTTCGCAAAGCTATAGAATGAGTATGAGCACCTCTTACTTTGACTCAAAATTCTAGAAGATGTATCATTGGAAGAGTTCAAGCTCATTTTATCAAATTAAAAGATGCAACTTAACCAATGAGACAAGAACAAAATAAGGAAAAACTATTGGAACGAGATCTCTCATACCTCGTCAATAAGGTATTATCACAACACTTAGTCCTTTGAAAATAGTTCAATTGCGAGCAGTAAGGTCTTATCATGTAAATTAAGTAGTATGATGGTGTTTCGCCGCGAGCCATGTTTGGGAGGTCATATTGTTGTCACTAAGTGGTGTAGTAAAATTTAAATATGATCATTGTTCATGAGGTCTTATCACTGATGGTAAGAATCATGATGATGTTTGGGTGTAATTCTCATTGAATAGGTTTTATCAATGAATGTCAAATATTGCAATGAGGAATAGCATGTCGACCATATGCCCTGAAGGGTTTAATAGTTAATTTTGATGCTGCAACAATGTATCATGTGGGAGGCTTCATAGTGGACTTATGTACGTACTCTAGGAAAAGCCACATAGTAGGTTTATATTAAATAAATTCAAGTTTTAGAGTATTTCATTTAACATTATTAGGATACCCTTACTTATCTTTGAAAGAGTTTTCAATGGACTTACGCACAACAACCACAAGTTTTTGGAAGAGCCAAATAGTGAGTTTTTTGCCAAATTAGATCAAGTATAGGAATAATTTGTCAAAGTTGTCAAAGTGTCGCCACTTATATCTAGAGAGGATTTATGGTACTCACCTGCAGGAAACACATACTCTTGAAGAAGTTGAATAGTGGCTTTTCACCCAATTCATTCATAAAAAAGGTGTTGCTTCTTATCTTTAAGGGCAGTATTAGTGAGAATTAGGTATGCATAGCTACTATGTACTTCCAAAGGGACTATATAGTAAGTTTTCACTGAAAAAAATCAATCTTGCTCCCACTTACCCCATAAATGGTGCTAAGAAGAATCTACGATGGGCTTATGTGTAGATACCACATATACTGAAAGACTGAATAGTGGATTTATACTAAAAATAATCAAGGTTGCTGCCACTTACCCCCAAAGGTGTTACTAGAGAAAATTTACAATAACATACAACTACTATGTACCATCGAAGAGAACTTATAATGGGTTTATGCTAAGAGAAATCAAGGATGTTGTCACATTCCCCTTGCAAGTAGTACGAAGGAAGATTTGTTATAGGCTTATACATAGCGACCATCTCCCTAGAGGGACTACATAGTAGGCTTATGCCAACAAGATATACTATGCTTCAAGGAGCTTTATTAAGTAAGGTGTCAATTAATCATTTTGTAGGACAAGACAACAGTATAAAGAAAGCAAAATTTATTCAAGTCATTATGAACATAAAAATAGTTTCATCCCCCTATAGGTTGGCTTTATTAAACTCCAGAGAAAATAACTTCTAATTAAGAGAAAATAGTACTTCAGAATAAAAACGAAAGTAAATGCTAACAACTTAATAGAAAAGAATGAGGTGCTAATGGTGGCATGTTCAAGCAATCTGGGTGGTGGTGCTTGGAATGAATATTACTATGTGTTTTAGAGCGTGCCTTTACCCTTTTCCTTCTTGCTATCTTGTATCTCTTTTGTTTATCCGCCTTGGGGCAAGCGTTTTGATGTTCTCTAAGGTGTTAGTGTAGCACTCTCTAGTAGCATGCAGATTACCAATAGCTTCACCAATTCCATTTAGCATGGCGAACCTCAACTTCATGTTATATATCAAGACAATTACTCAAAATAGATTTAAGGTAGGTCTCCCTAGGATACTATTATAAGCCTATTAGGTCTTGACCATGAAAACCTCACCATATTTGTTACTCACTGGAGATGGGTGCCCAAAGAGAGATGTTAGAGGCATTTCTCGCACGTGATTCTGCAGTATCACCAATGAACCTACTAGAGAGGTGTTAATTTTCTACAGTTGGGTAGTGTCCACTTTTAGATGTAGGAAAGCATCATGGAAAAGGATATCCACAGAGTTGCTGCTATCCACTAATATCTTCTTCACCCTGAAATAGACAAAGAAAATATGGAGATCACCAACATATCATTATATTATCCTTGTTTAAGCTATATGTCCTCTAGTCCAAAGATGATGCTAGGCTTTGGATGATGTACTTCAAAAACTTTCCAGTATGTGATCAATTGAATGAGCTTGAATTTGCTCGCTGCTCACATAAGCTCTTTTTTTGAATTTGTAAAGTCTTCTCCAATTAGTCCTCCTGAGATCATTAAGATGATGCTGGCTATGGAAAGGTTCTCTAGGTCATGATGCTGTTAGTTTTTAAGCTCCAAATGATCATCAAGATGTCATTGATGGTTCGCACTTTCTCTATCTACTAGAATTTTTCTAGGCCTACTTGGCCTTTACACTATATATTTTTTGAGGTTTCCTCTCTAAATCAGTCTCTCAATTTTACCCTTTAATTATTTGTACTCCTTATTGGTGTGTCTGTGGTCGTGGTAAAAGTAGTACTACTTATTGAATTTTTATTTTTTATTTCATCCATTTTCCTTTGAAAAGGTGTTTGAATGAGGCCTCACTGCAAAGCTACAGTCAGAATCTTATATAGGCGATGAAAGCTTAAAGCAAACTGCACACATGATCTCCTATATCTTGTTGTTGTTATTTCCTTAGTCACGCACCTTGCTCTTGCCCAACATCCTAAAAGGTCACAACTTTCTCAACCATAATGTATTTTTCTACATATATGAGAAGTGCTTCTAGAGGACTAGGGGTTTTCCAGCAATAGACTTCTAGTGCTCAAGTTCTACTGGATGATACTAGGTAGGGCTCCTGATTAATGTTAGTGTTCTCATGTACCACATAGACAAAGCAATTGAGATAGTTTCTCAAAGGTTCTCCATCTTTCTACTAGATGGTGAATAGATACATCACCCTTCAGGATTTTTGCAATTGATGAAGGAGTTCTAGAGAAAGCATTACATTAATTAGTCCCAGTTTGTGATAAATCTAGCTAGCATTTGATTGAACCACATTAAGGTATGCTTTGCAAGCATGATGTGGAACACTTTGCAGTATGCTATTTCACTCTAATCACAAAGTTCTATTCTCACCACTCCTAAGAGTCTATTATGCCATCAAACTTTATTTAGTTAACTATCCTTGTCCTAAGGAAAAGACCTCCATGAAGATAGAAAGATAGAAGGGATTACGAAAAGAGATGGGCAATGGTAAGTTCTAGCTCCCTACTCCTCGTAAGGGTTGTGGCACTAGTAAATGAGTTTGAAGTCCAGTAGTGGTAGGCAATCTCCATGAGGAGTTCACTCAAAGAAATGAATGCATATCTACCTATGGAGATAGAGAAGAAGAGTAGCATCTCGCTTAAAATTGATTCTCTATTTGATTCTCTCCAGGGAGGACGAAGCTACTCCAATGGGAAGACTCCTACTACTCTTAAGAGTAGCATTTCTTCACATATTAGGCAACTATTTTGGACAACGTGTGGACAATGTCATTCCCAATGAGGTCTTCCATGCCTCTTGGGTCTTTTAAAGAATTAAATTTTCAAAAGGTGGTACCTATTGCATTGGCAACTTCTTTGATGTTAGCTACACTTCTAGGGCGAGCTTTAAAGTTAGAAGTCAATGTGTTTTAGGTTGGCAACTCTCTACATTCTTCATCCTTAAGACCACCAAGTTGTTAAATTCTTGAGTTTTAGATGTTTGTATTCTCAGCATTCTTTCTTTTTGCATTTAGAGTTCCCATAAATGGCACTAAGATTATGCTACAAAAAATAGAGCTATGTCCTTTTTGATAGTCAATAGAATTTCAAGTTTTTTTCCTCCAAAATGCTATGTAGAGATTTCTCTATTCTTGAATGTCATCAATGTTCATGAATTTTTGCAAATGATTTTTTGTACTTAATTTTGTTTTGGGACTTAATATTTATAGTCTTTTTTCTTGATCAGCTTTAGCCTATTAGGGTTTCCAAAGCATATTAATGATATTGTAGAAATAATCAACCAAGATAGAGATTTACAAGGTTTTATGGATAGCCAGGAACAATGAAAAGAGAGGGGGCTTCTCTTTGGGAGAATTGGAAACTTTAGAACTTAAGGGATGCCTTAGATAATTGCAGGTTATTTGACCTAGGGTGCATATGGTATCAATATATGTGGTGTAATTGGACTACCCTTTGGGAATCTTTCCAGAAATTATAAAGTTATGGATTTTTGCTTCAAAAATTCACTTACCTTGAAAGAGTGCTCGAGTTAATTAAAATGTCATCTATTGCCTTTTAGGTATGATTGCTGATATTTATATTGATTGAATTCTTTAGCAAGCCATATTGGTAGGATATATTGTCAAGCTCATCCTACTTTCAGTTGAAAATAGTCAATTTCGAATTGAAAGTATAATTTCTACTTGGTTTCTATTTCTCAATTTTACCTTGAAAAAATTATTTACTTAATTGATCTTTTTCATCTTATATTTATCTATTCTTTTATTATTATTATTATTATTATGGTTGTTACATATTGTTTTTTACTTGTGTTCCTTGTAAGCCTTGACCATATTAATTATCTCATTTCTTAGTCATCTTTCCCTAATGTGGTGGGACAAGTTCAAGAGGCTAGGGTTGCTTGTCCTCTATATTCTTCAGGCTTCTTATTTTGATAATCACTTAGATAATAGTCACTTAGGTTGTAGTCATTTTAAGAGATAGGCACTTGAAGAAGAGTCCCAAGATAGAGATTTACAAGTTTTTATAGATAGCCAGGTAGATTTCCATAAGGCTATCCCCCTCTCTGGGCAACTACAAAGTTGTCCTCTTCTTTTCTTTCTATGCCCAAAAGGTAGCTGCTTGATTGCCCATGAGCTAATTGCCTAAAGAGTAGCCCTCTTTGCGCATCTGACCATAGGGTGATTACTATGAGGCAACTACCTCATGCATTGTTGCATGATTACCCACTAGAGTGCTTATTTCTTTAGATAGCCATGACCGTGGCTATTCTCCAGACATGTATGGGACTGTCCACCTCATAGAATATTTATGTTATTTTAGGATTCTAAGGTTTGGAATCGTCTTTGGTTGTGTTTTATCTTCCTATTCCATATTATATACCTTGCATCACAAGCACATTTGTTAGTCTTTGGTTAAGGAGTCGACTCTCAATGAGTCTTTTACATTGGAGTTAGGATTTAAGTTTGAGTAAGAGTCCTAAAAGAGGGACTCTTCAAGTGAAGAGGCTAGGATAGGTGGTTTTCATTTAGAATGAGAGTATCTCAAGTGTTAGCAATTTACCTAATTTACTTACCTTATAAGAGTTGGACCTTTTGAGCCAAAAGGGTTGGTCTCTTTAGCGAGCATAAGTTTATGCTTCTTCTTGAGGAGGTTTCCTCTCCTTTTGGGTGCTTCACCATGTTTAGTGGTTATTTCAATAGTGGGTTCATTGTGATCCTTTACTATTGGATGTAGTTAGGAATTATTGTTATCTTCGAATCAGTTCACCCAAACTCATCCATATACTTTCTAATGTTTAGCATTAATTTAGGGTGTTCGAGTCTTCTTATCTGAGTGGATAGTTTTTATACATTGTTCATAGTTAGGAAGATTCCAAAGGAGCTATTTCTCCACTTCTTCCTTAGACCATAGTATAGGTACCTGGTGTGGCATCTTCTCAGGGGCCTTGGAAGGATCATCTTTTCCTTTTTAGAGATGAGAATTTGAGAGTCTCCCTTTGTATAGAGTAGTTCACTATGATCTTCGAGAGCATGTTGCATCTACCGGATCGTTTTTTTCTTTCTTTATGCTTTTTACATGATTCTTACTAGTACTTGCTTATGCCCATGTCTACTTTTTGCATTTGTGGGGTTGTGTGTCCTCTTTTCACACGTATGCTTCTTTGGTTTTTCTTTTCTTACCTATGCATGTAAATTTATCTATTAAGCTAATTTGGTTTAATTACATATGGTAGAGAAGAAGATTGATTCAACGCCATTACAAGCTCGAAGAAAGGGTGGAGCTACTTCATGAGGGACCTTATCTAAGGATGCTGGTGACAGTTCCCTTTTATCTAGTTAGCACTTGAATCCCCAATGTAGGCATCCCAAGGAGTTTTGGCTTCTCCCTTTAGCGCCTCAATTGGGTCTGAAGTGTGGCTGCAAGTTAGAGATCCCAGCATTGATTGAGATGTGGACTTATCATTCTTTTTCTAGCTCTCACAATGCTCATTATGTTGGCAAGGGTAAAGGATTTATCTCTTCTCATTGGGACACTTACGAGACCCCTTATGGTGTGGGGAATTTGGAATGTGGGGTCAATGAGTTTAATCAGGACAAGTTAAAGGTTTATTCTTCTTCTCAATTGACGGAGCTTGTCATTGGAGACTTAGCATAGGTATATGACCATTTCTCCTTTCCATATTTTTATCTCCCTTTCCCTTTTATTTATTTTTTTATTTTTGTTGTAGCATTGACATATGTCTATTATTATTTTTTGTTTTTTTCTTTTTGAAGACTTTATAAAGGTGCAAGTGCTGTGGCTCATGAGCCACCTATCCATACCTACCGCTATGACCTAATCCTTAAATTACAAGTTCAAAATCCTGTTGATTCCTTTTTCATCATAAACTATATTAGTAGAAAAGGCAGAGATAGCAAATCTATGGACAGCGTGAATCCAGGGGGCATATTCTAGTCTAGACTACCCGCTTGAATTCATGTGAGACTTCCACACATACACCGGACATCAAAATTGTGATGGGCATTGGTGTAAGAGTTAAAACATGTTTTGAGCACTTTGTGATTACCTGATAAATTGTCATGCATTTCGAGAAACTTTAGAGAACCATATGGATGATTTTGTGCTTGCATGGACTTATTTTTTTTGTGTGCTCTGCGTTTTGTGCCCTTTTGCTTTAGTATTTTTCTTTTTGATTTGCTCGAGGACTAGCAAAATATAAGTTTTGGGGAGTTGATAATCTTGAAAAGAGATTTATTTTGGCCTTATTTTATGTAAGCAAAGTGTTATTATAAAAGCAATTTCATTAAAAAAAATACTTATTTTAAATATTTTTGTGCCTTAATGTCTTCTACTAATCTTATAAATTTTCATTGTTACTTGATGTGTTCTTGGTGTAAGTATTATTTAGCACCTTTATCTTGTGCTTAAGAGGCAAGAGGTCCCAAGATTTGGGTTTTACAAGCATGACGTCAGTATGATGCTAAACTAGTTCCATCGCCTTAGGGCAATTGAACGTGGAGAAGCCACACAGCCAATGACGCACAGCAATGCTTTGGGCTATAAATAGATATTTAAAAATTTATTTTTCTTTTGCGTATGTTTCTTTTAATACAAAATATTATTCGTATTTATTTTAAGCAAATCTTATTTGTATTCGATTAGTAGATATTTAATTGTAAATTGACACGGATATAATAAATGCATATTTGATCCGTTTAATATATGCTCCAAATATATATTAATTAAATAATATATTATTTATATTTTTCAATAGAAATATGATAATCTATATATGTATATATATTATAATTGAAGAATTGAGAAGAAAAAAATAATGAATTTAAAAAATTATTGTAATATGAGAAAAAATAAAGAATGAAGTTAATCAACATAATCATTGTTGGCTTACTTTATAATTAATATACTTAAATTTCATTATTAATTTCAATTAGTGTTAATAATCAATTATAAAGTCAATTACTAATTAAAAAATGTGCTCTTTGTTTGATTGCTTCTTTTCTAATGAAAATGTATAGCTACTTCTACTAATTAAAAATATGTATAGTTTCTTTATTATAGGTTAACAGTTTCACATATTTGGATATTTGTTAACAGTATCTAAATAATTATCATTGAATACAAATATCCACAAAATAATTCTAATGTGGCCAATTTTAATTAAATGTGAATGTATATGAATAATTATAATCAAATACAAATATATTCAAATTCAACTGACATGCGATGGATATGAATTTGGATATTATGCTTAAATATCCGTCGAATCCATATTCATATTCAAATATTCAAAAAATTAATCGAATATAAATATAAAAATAATATATTTAATCTGTTTAATATCTATTTATACCCCTATGCCTAGTGGATAGGCAGCAAGGAGTTTTTGAATCGCTATTTGGTCTTTTTGCTTATACAAAGAGGTTTAAGGTCCAAGCAAATCATTAGCGATTCCATACATTATTTGACTTCCATTTTATAGGCTTAGAGGACCTCTTCTCTCTACACTTGCCCCATAAGACTTCTTCGTGCTCCCTTAGGTTTTTAGTTTCTCTTTAGTTTTTACTAGTCTAGGATTAAATCCTTCACCATCAACCTTAGGCAAGTTAGAAATCAATGTTTGGAGAAAGAAGAAACTTGGGAACTCCAAGGGAAGGACAAATTCCAAGAGGCAGCGTCTGATTCAAGTAGGATTTGGGTTTTTTTGATTTTATTCTTTTGGTTTATGACTATTTTTATTATATTATAATGGGTGTTGTGATGATGTACCTTGACTAACTATTTTTACCGTCTTACCATGAATTGAACTTGTGTAAGCATAATTTTATTACTTTCGATCCATCCACTTGTGGTGTACCCCTCGAGGTGCACGATTTTGAGGGTTTGTCGAATATTTGAGCATCTTGAGTATTGATCTTCATTATCTAAATTGTTGAGTTTTTATATTGCAATCAAGGGTTTTTTGGGTCAATGACTCCTGATCTCAATAGTATGGACAGATTTTTATTTTGAGGAATTCCCCCATGATTGAGTTTGAAAAACCATGTCCTATTGGGAACAGTATTTAAAAAATCGGACTGTTCATTGAATTAAAAAACTTACCGATTCACGGTTCACTAGTTCAACCGTCGGTCGGACCATAATTGAACCATAATTTAACTGTGACTTTATATTTATATTATATATTACTTAAAAATTAATAAAATACCAAAATATAAAACATAAATAGCTTAAACGATATTATCTAATATTACAATCCAAATTTCACAATTCATATTTTAAATAATTGCAATAATTTAAATATATCAAGTCTAAAGTTTAAAATTGAGAGTGTGTAAGTTAATTCCAAATTCTAAACTCTAAATTAAGGCTTATTTTTTACTTTTAGATAGCTTATAAAGTGTACCTTACCCTTCAAACTTTGTATTTAGACCCAAAAAAAGTTAAAAAAAATAATTTTATTAAAAATTAAATAAAAAAAATCAGTACGGTTCAACGGTTCAATGGTCCGATCAGCCGGTTTGAACGATTTTTACAAAATATGACTTTTTTTTTTCATTTTTCTGATTTTTTGAAAAAACTGGAACAGTTCATGGGCCAGTTGACTGTCCGATCGACCGGTCCGGCCCAGTTTTTTAAACAGTGACTGGGAGTTTGGAGTTTCTAACTACTATTCATCTTCTACATTTTTTAGATTTCAAAATATTCAATTCCAACTTTAAACATTTATTAAAATTGGATTCTAAGTCATTTTCTGTTACATGTACATGGTATTGGAACATTTTTAATTAACTTTCCAACCATATAAGTTTTATACCATGAAAAGATGTGTTCAAAAAAAAAAAAAAAAATGCTTTCAAGTTTCTTACCATGCAATTAAAATTAATTTATTACTACTAAAATACTAAACCAAAATTCACGAAAATTCCTAAATATGATCTACATTATATACGATGCAATAGGAATTTTAAAAATATTTTATAAAGTATACACAAAGTAGTCATTTTTTCTCATCCAGGAAAAAATAAAACGAGTTATACATGCGTGGCTTATTTTGATAGATATCAATACATTTTTAAGCATCCAGAAAGGATTAGGAAGACAACCACAAGGTTACGATACAATAAAAAAATGTATAATATATGTTATAATATAATATAATATATATATATATATATTGTAGCTTGAAATTTGAGTTTGAGTATAAATGTGTTTGTCCCACATTGAAGAAATAAGAAGATCTCATCTATTATATAAAAAATAACACACTTAAAAGTTTGAATTAAAACTTGGAGGGAAAATATAGAGGGAAAGTTTAAAGGGTAATAACAAGCTACTAATTAGTGATTAAGAAAACGCTGAAATTTGTATTTCTAAGTGTTGAATATAAAAGGAGGATGAGTTATGAACTCTTAATGAAGAAAAAATTGATATGGAAGATCTTCACCTAAGTGAACACAAGAAGTGGTGCCGCTTCTAATAAAAATCTGGATGACTTTTATAAGTGTTCATCATCCTAGGATGGAGCACAAGGCCATGTATGTGCTTAAATTTTCAGTGAACTTTTGGAAGCTATATAAGGTCTTGTGTGCAATATTTTCGGTTAAAACGTATAAAATCTTGGTTTAAGCTACGACCACCACTGATCTTGTTTTAACTTTGAAGTATTTGCACTAATAGAAAGTTTAATTCGAAAGACACTTTCTACTATGCAAGAACTTAGGAAGAGTATATGGATTTATCAAATTACAAGCTAAGTGGGGGATTGTTATAATAATATATATATATATATATATTGTAGCTTGAAATTTGAGTTTGAGTATAAGTGTGCTTGTCCCACATTAAAGAAATAAGAAAATCTCATCTATTATATAAAAAATAACACACTTAATAGTTTGAATTAAGACTTGG
>JACGDI010004221.1:1539143-1586331 GCA_014898725.1 Jacaranda copaia
ATGTGACAACAGGCCACTACCAAACAATTTGGAGTTTTTCGCATAACCAATGATAATAGAACATTCCGTTCGTTATAGTATAAAGTAAACTATTTATGTTGATTTCAAACAAATTTGTTATAAGAAAACCTTCAAATATTCATTTTTTCTAATAACCATGTAAGGCAAAAAAATGTAAAATTAATACTCTAATTTTACACCATTGGTAAAAATTGATTTTAAATTTTGGGTTATTGAATTAATTAGCACACTACCTTTTAAAATTTGATAAGTTAAAAATAAATTGAGCTCCAAACATAATTACGAGCAATCCATGACTACGGGGTAGTTGATTTGGTGCGCTTGGCTCTTTGTCATCAAATTGTGTTGCGTATGACATAGCAATTCAAGTGGCCAATTCAATGAAACAAAAAAAAAAAAAAAAAAAAAAGCAAAGCAAAAAATAAAATTATATATATAGAAAACTTAAAAGATCGAAACACAAAAAGCAAAAAAAATGCATAAATCTTGAAAAATGAAAATGAAAGCACAAAAAAAGCAAAAAAAAAAAATTATATATAGAAAATATAAATATACCTCCACCCCTTATATTTTAAATAACTAAATATATTTTAAATAGATAAATATAATATATTTCCCCACCCCTGGCCCTCAAGCCTACCCTTGGGCTGCCATTGCCATGACAGCTGTGGGCAGGTGGCTGTGGCCAACAATTTGGCCAGTGGGTGCAGTAGCTGGGCGTTTGGGGGCTATCGGCCATGCGGCTGTCATCCCGGACGGTTGCTGGCCAACCAGCGGCCAAGTTGGGGGAGGGGCTAAAAAAATTGCCATTAACCCACTATTGTCATTGTTGTTTTTAATTATTAAATAAATATATTTAAATTTAATTAAATTATTTTAAATAATGTTTATGGTTTTAATATTATTAAGTATATATCTAGAATTATATAGTTAAGCGGATATGTTTAAAGTTTTATTTTTCTAATTAATAAATAAATTTAATTAAATTACTTTAGATACATTTATTATTTTAATATTATTTATATAATTTAAAATTATATATCCAAATTATATTTTCTAAGTTGATAGATTTAGATTGTATATTTTCAATCGTTTTATATCTTATATCTTCAACTAAATCTTTAAATAATTAGGTATGTTTACTATCTAACATCAACAAATATGCAACTAAAAATTATTAAGACTATATAGTCTAAAGTGATAATTAGATTTTTAAAAGTATTAAAGTGATAAATTTATATCAAATAAATCCTTATAAATTGGAAGATATTTGGTATTTTAATTTCTAATGTAGAATTTATATTAGCACTCAAGTTGCATTTAATTGGATGATTTGACAAATAGAATGCCACGTAATTGTCCACACAGGTAGAAGGGGCAAGAATTTATGACGAGCCGACACGCAATGTCAAATCAATTGCCATGTAAATGTGGGCCCACATAATTGTGATTTGAACTCAATTTATGTTTAAATTGTCAAATATTAAAAAGTAATATATTAATTTTATAACCTGAAAGGTTAAAGCCACATTTGGCTAGTAAAATACAATTAAAGGACTCACTTTGTATTTTGGCCACTGCGATTCTAGATATATTAGCTAAACTGCACAAGAAGAATAATTATGTAGATTAGTTAATAACAGCCATGACCCATAATTGGTTAGAAAGAGGTTTTTCCTTTTTCATTTTTTGTGGGGTTGGGGGGAGGGGCGAGGGGCGAGGGGCGAGGGGGCGAGGGGCGAGGGGCGAGGGATACTGCCAAATGCCAAAGGGTCGCATTTGTCCATATGTGACAAACTCATTAAAGATGTAAAGTTTGTGACAAAGGAAAGCAAGCAACGCATTGCCTATTGTGGCTACTCACTGAAAATTCCATTCAACTGAGAAACAACCCACAAATAAACAGCAAACGTTAACAAGGACATCTACACACCATCTGCCATATACCGACTGTCATGACAACACAAAGCACTGCTTTGTATACATCCCCAACAGACAACAGAAGCTCTGTACAAATATCCCATCACACATTTTTGGAAAGCCAAACAAATTCCCAAGACAATGAATCATTACATGAATCTATCTGCTTGTTCAAAATCAACGGATAAGGTTAAATTAACAGCCAAATCCACCAAACCAAACAACCCCCGTGCATCTTCATTCCAGAATTCAGTCTATGTTCTTGGAAAAGCATTGCAAACCAATGGGTGCTTCATTTCCATTGATAAATTCAAGCTTTCTGATAAGTCCACTCCACAGTTATTAGAATTAGCAGAAGCAGTCCAATTGAAGTTTTGAAGCAACTGAGCTAACCAAAGCTGGACAGTAGCTAGGCCCATTGCCTTACCAGGGCACACCCTCCTCCCTGAACCAAAAGGGGCCAACCTGAGATCAGAGCCCATGACGCCGACATCCTCCTCCACCTCCTCAAGAAACCTCTCCGGCCGGAATTTTTCAGGGTCGGGCCAGACATTCTCGTCGTGCGTTATGGCCCACATGTTCACCATGGCTGTCGTTCCAGCCGGGATAAAGTATGGGCCTACATAAGTGTCGTGGATAGCGAGCCGGGCCCATGAAAGTAGGGGGCCCGGAGGGTGCGCCCTAAGGGTCTCCTTCACAATGGCTTGGAGGTAAGGAAGGTTTGGGAGGTCAGAATCAGCCACAGGTCTCTCAGTCCCAATAACAGTGTCAATTTCATGTTGAGCCTTGGCTTGGATGTCAGGGTGAAGAATCATTCTTGCAAGAATCCATTCTAAAAGAATGGCAACCGTATCGGTCCCCCTAAAGATCATTTCCTGAGGAAATAATTGACACAAAATTATTCCATGGGAGGAAAAGATTTATTTTGCCATCACCAGGCACAGTGTAAGCAACAAGAAATCTGAAAAGGGTCAAAATATATATTAATGATTATTATGTATAAGTGTAGTCATCAAGGTGTTGATCCTGTGAAAAAAAATACCCCATTTATGTACGCATCATATTACCCAGATATACACAATATATTATTTCATGGCAAGTGGCGAACCAAAGAAAATATCAAGAAATTAACATCAATAATAACTATATGCATTAATGAACATTAATTTGACTTAACTGAGCTAAATAATATTTCATGAAGAAATGCTTACCCAGAGAACAGCAACCATGTCAGAATCAGAAAGCTCATTCTGCTTCTCCAAATCAAGCAAGACATCAACAAAGTCATGAAAAGGATATTGTTGATCATCATCAACATGTATTCCTCCCATTTTATCAGACCTCTTCAACCTATGCTCCTCTATAATCTTTCCAACAAAAGTATAAACCCTTGCAGCCAATTCTTTGCTCCTTTTTCTCACTCCCTGCAAATCCAGCCACCCCATAACAGGAAAATGATCACTCCAGTTGAACATTCCCAGCAATTCATACCCTTCTTTCATCAGCCCGTGTAGCTCTACACCTTCTCCATTTTCTCCACTAAAGTCGTAGCATTTCCCGAACACGCTCATCATCACGTTGTTCAAGGACCCGAAATGTAACACGTTTTTCACCTTAACTTCACCATTTTTCTCCATTTTCAGCACGATTTCCTTCAACATTTTCAGTCCTATCTCTTGCCTCAACTCCCCAAAACAAGCTATTCTCCTTGGACTGAACAGATGTGTGGCAGATATTCTCCTCAAGTTCCTCCAGTATTCTCCGTACGGCGCGAAACCCATAGCTCTATGAAACAAAAGCTCAAACGCAGATTCTTTAACAGGTCTATCAGCAAAGGCCGAGCTGTTTAAGATTTCTTTAGCGGTCTCAGCATTGCTTGAAATGATGAAACGCGTGAAGCCAACTGAGAAAGCCATCAAAGATGAAGCTTTGCAGCTTTGGGAAATGTTGAGTAGAATTCTATGCGTGAGAGAGTTTGAGAAGGCAAAAACCAAGCCCAGAAGAGGGAGGCCCGAAGGCCCCGGAATGGCAGTTCTGGGCCGGGTTCGGGCCATAGAGAGAGCCCATGCAAGACCACCTGGTGTCAGCCAGAAGGCAAAGACGGCCATGAAAAGAAGAAAACATAGCAGAAGCTCAAAAGTGAGTAGTGTTGAGGAGTAACCAGTAGATGGGATGAAGAGAAAACTGAACTCAGATGACATTTTTAGAGTCTGTTAACGATAGTGAAAGGGGAGAGGTTTTTAGGTAGGTAATGGACAGTTTTGGTGTGAAAGGCTTTGTCTGAGGGAGGGAAATGCAGTGTTGGAAGTAATATGGAAGGAAACGAATTGAAGAGCGTGATTGAACTTTTAAATAGGGGTGGCATTGGAGAAATTTGACCAACTTTTGATTAAAGTACAATTGATTTCGTATGAATTATTTATTTATTTATTTTAGAATCTCTTTTCCACCATGGTTAATTATATTCTTACTTATATTGACATAATTAAATAGAGATTTATCCTAGTTTAGATTTTAATATTTTATATTTATGAATGTACATGAGGCATATCTGTGAGAATGAGTTAAATTATTAATTGAAAGCATCACTATACATTTGACCTGTATTAACATATAATATTATATAATGAAACATGAAACTGAATTCAAAAATATTTATAATGATAAGTCAAAAATAGAATATAAAATTTCACAAAAAAGAAAAATGAAAAAAAAAGGTGCTTTGGACATAACTTTGAAGAAATATATTCCATCATGAATTAAGATCAATAGCATACAGATACATAATAAATTAGGGTAAAAATGCATTTTTGATCCTTTAGTTTAGCTTATTTTTCAATTTATTTATTTTTGTTAATGTTTTTTTTATTTAAACATACACTGCAAAAACATGTTAAAATTCGAACTTCTAATCTTCCATGTTATATGAGAGACTTATATTACAAAAGGACAAGTCACTCAACATGCATGTATCTACTTAACTGAAGGGCGTTTCAATTTCATTTGACAAAAAGAAAAAAAAATTCAATAGATCTGCCAAAAACAAAAAAAATTAAAAAAGAAAGAACAATTTTGATTTAAAATTGGTTGAAAATTAAAAAAAATTAGGTTATCTCACTTGAAATTTAAAAATAGGCTAGCTTAAAGGATTAAAAGTATATTTTGCGTGTCAAATTACTACTATATTACTATTCGGAGAGTTAGTGCAGTAGCTAGTTTTACTTTTCGCTGGTGTGTAAATTAATAGTACCATCTTTGATTTGGTGTCCAGCAATATGAATGAAGTATGGTATATACCATCTTTGTTTCATGATTAATCTAAAGAGCATATGAATGGAGTATGACCAATGACAGTTACATCCAAAGCATCATAAGATTGGACTGATTAGTGTGTGTACATATATGTATGAACCATACATGTTGTTTAATTTAGATGCATACATTTATATATATATATATATAATATTTCGGTCTTCTATGTATTCGTCTTGATTTTAATGCAAAATATATGCTCCTAACGTTAACTTAAAGCATTTAGTGCACTCAAAAAATAATGCATGTACAGTGTACATTTTAACAGAAATAACTAAAATTACTGAAAATAAAATTTCAAATTAATCAGAAAGAAATCCAGTGAAGTAAGGCATATTGTACAAAATAAGGAATTAATTTAATTAATTTTATTCCAGAATTGCATTATGTAGTAATAATTGAAAGGATTTAATTAATAATAATCTCTCTATTCCAATTGAATATTGTCGAATGAGCTAGCCATATATCTATATAGCACACAAAGCTATATTAAGGGGCTTTATTTTGAACCTACTTATTATAGTGATTATTTACCGATATGTATCTGGTATTATAAAACATTAAAATGGTAATATATTTTTCAATATTTTTTAAAATGTATTTGATTAATTAACTTCGCTTTTACTTACAAAGCAATCAAGTAGAGTTAGTAGTGTGAGGAGGTTTTGTCTTCCAAAACTCTATAATATACAAGTTCAAGATTATGATTATGCGTTGCTATTTGTGTACTTTAATAATATTATTTCATCTCTTTGAATGTATTTAGTTTGATTTAGATTACTCATTAATGTACTTAAATATATAGTTTTAATTTAATATATATATATATATATATATATAAAATCATTGGGCTGTGATTCATTTTTTATATTTAATTTTGATGTAAATTTGAACAATTTTATTAATTAGTTATTGATATCTTATTGTAATATTAAACTAGTCTATAATGACACATTATGCTGAAATTAATATATGAACAACCTAGCTATTGCCTATTGATCATGCTTTAATTTCCGGATCCACTTAATTATACAATCATGTGCTTGGCATGCATGCCTCGTTCTTCTTCATGGATCAGCCGTCCTTGGATGATCCAATCATATGCTGATATGCCCCTTCGTCAGTCTCTCAAAACTTTGCTATCATTGTTGTCATTGTTTATTGCAACTTACCTAAGCTTAGGCCACGCATTTACTTCCCTGGCAATAATATTGCTCATCATGAGAGCACCCCTCCTCCATTCATGATCATAATTATCACAATTCTGATCAGCTGCAGTCTTGTACCTATCCTTCTATGTCTCTCTGTAATATAATTTGAGAATCACTTTTTCCCTTCTTTGTTGATAATCTCAAAACAAAAACAAACGAGTCATTACGTTCCTATAATCCATTACCAAACACCTATCAAAAATGTCCAGAAATTACCTTTCCTTCACATATTTTTTATATTCCCCATTTTTTTTTTCTTTTCGCGCGCCCGCACCCGCACACACCAACACCAACACCAACACCAACACCAACACCAATTATTACAACTACATATAAATCTAAAATTAAAAAAATATATATACTTTTTTATTTTACTAGTCCAACAAAAACTATATTGATGTGACATCTATAATAACTTTTGTTCCTTCCCAAAACATTCTCAAATAAGCCAATTTTTCAAAATATTTTCCATCAACCACCACAAAATTAAGAAACAGACTTCACATTCTCTCCCCCTACGGGCAAAATTCATTCCTCCAAAATATTTTCTCGGAACACCCAAAATATAATCAAACTAATTCTTTATATTCCGCATATTTTCAAAAATGAAGTTGGAAATAATTTGATATGGTTTTTACTCGTACCATCATAATTCAGAATTGGAAAATATTGTATGTTTCACAAAGTCAATATCAAAATACATAGAGCATCTTTAATTTGTTGCATGCATATATATTCTAGTAATCTATATGAAATACATGAGTATTAATATGTAGAAACTATTCAAGTTGAAGATGGATCAATGATTGATAATATTGAAATATGATTTCTAACACCTTATAATAACAAATATTTTAGGAGTTACCTTATTAGTGCACAAATCTTATTCCCCATAATCTTGATTTGATGCATATAGAGAGAAATGTGTTTTACAATATTGTCAATACAGTGCTGGATGTGAAAGAAAAATCAAAGGACAATGAAAATGCACAGAGAGCTTTAGTGATTTATTGTGATTGAACCCCACTCCATTTGTTTCATGACCATAGAGGAAAACCTTATAAGCCTAAAGCATCTTATACTCTAAGTGCACAACAAGTAAAAGAAGTATGCAATTGGGCTCAAAACTTAAAATTTCCTTATGGGTATGCTTCAAATATAGCTCAATGTGTGAATGAGAAGAAATCAAAATTTTATCATATGAAAAGTCACGATGATCATGTGTTTATACAAAGATTGCTTCTAATTGCTTTTCATGATCTTTTTCCTAAACCGGTGTGGGAAACAATATCAAAGTTGAGTATTTTCTTTAGGGACGTATGCTCAATTGTCTTGAATGTAGAGCATATGGGACAACTAGAGAGAAATATTGTTGAGATTCTTTGCAAACTTGAAACGATATTCCCACCGGCGTTCTTTCATGTAATGGAGCACCTTCCAATTCACTTGGCCTATGAAGCTAAAGTCGGTGGCCCTATGTTGTATCGATAGATGTATCCATTTGAGAGGTAATATTTTATAAAATATTTGTAAGGATTACTTTATAAATCCATATATCATTTTATACTTACACTCTAATATACTTCATAATGAATTCTATGGTTTAGATATTTGTACCACTTGAAGCAAAAAGTGAAAAATTGAACCCATGTCAAAGCATCTATAGTAGAAGCATACATCATTGAGAAAGTTTCAACATTTTGCACTTTCTATTTTGATGCTAAAGTAGAAACAAGAATAAATAAACTTCCAAGAAATGATGATGGAGGAGAGGTAGATTCAATAGGGCGTATTTTAATTTTTAGTCATCCAAGAAGGCCTCTTGGGACTCAAGGAAATGGTAGATTTTTTAAGGATGATGATGAATTTTATGCAACACATAGATATGTTATGTTGAATTGCAATGAGGTGATTCCTCTACTAGTGTAAGTGTCATCTTTTAATGTTGAAATTCTAAATTAAAAGCTCACCTATTTTCATAATTTGGTGATTGATTATTCCTTGTTCTTGTAGCATGTTTGATGAAGAGATGACATCAAAATATCCCGATCTTACTACTGAGGAAATAGGAAGATTACAGAATGCAAAATTTTCACAATGGTTGAAATATTATGCAAGTAAAGACCATATAGTACTTGCCCAATGGTTTTTATATAACTCACCAAATGTGGACTATAAATTTAAGAATAGGTGATGGATGCTTCTAGTGGAGTTGAAGAAAACATTAAACGCTTGGCACAAGGTCTTAGTCAATAAGTTAAATTATATAATGGTTATTTTGTAAATGGGTTCAAATTCCATACTCACAATTATGGACAACATAAGTCAACTATAAATAATGGTGTGTGCGTCTAGGGGTGCCCTTGGAATGAAAATGAAGTTGATTATTATAGTTTGTTGGAATAAGTGTTAGAGCTAGAATATTTTAGACCAAAAAATTAAGTTATGTTATTCAAATGTCATTGGTATAATATTTCTAGTAGAGGGGTTAGAGCGTATACACAATTTGAACTTATTGAGATAAATAGCCAAAGAAAACTTAACATGAATGATCCTTTTATAATGGCTCAACAAGTACAACAAGTGTACTACTCGAGTTTTCCATCCTTAAGTGGGGATAAACATGATTGACATGGATGTCCAAAGTAAAGGCAAGGAGTAGAGTGAACATCCCTTATATGTTGAAATAGAGCCAAAGTAATGAATCGATTGCTTAAGCTCCTTTCAAAAAAATAATGTGCTAACACCATTTGAGACTCCCATAACAGTTGATCTTGATCACTTAAGTATCATAGTTGATGAGGATGTAAATCCAATAGAAGTACCTCCTAAAGAAATTCGACCTGACCCAATGAATTCAATGCGAAGAAGTGCAATCAAGGGAGATGAAGACAAAGAGAAAGAGGAATGGGAAGAAGAGAAAGAGGAAAAGGAGTTTAAAGATTTTGATGAAACTAGTAGTGAAAGTGAGATGGACTGTGATAATTGAATATTGTATTCCATGGAAAATGAACTTTTATTAATTAATGAATTGTTACATATTAAATTCATATGTTTTAGAGTGATTTAAATTGTAAATTTTATTTTTGTATGATTTACATTTGATTTAAGTATAATCAAACTTTTGTGTCATTTGACATTTATTTTCATTAGCTCTGTATGAATTTATGATGAATCTAAAAGTTTTTGTTAATTGCTTTTTGTGTAGCATGTCAAATAAAAGAAGGGGATTTAGTAAGAGAAATAGAGGTAGAAAATGCTAAGGTCAAGCTACACTAGAAAGACCTACTCCATCAATAGCTCCAAGCTTATTGGGTAATTTTGCATAGGTTCCTCCTCTAGAGATTGAGAAGGAACTTATGACTCTAGAAAGAGAGACATAGGGTTCTATTCCACAACAGCAACATGATGAGGGACAATTGGGCTATTATCTAAATTAATCTCATGAAAGAACAATATAAGGCATATAAGGGAGTCATGCACCAAATAATTGTTCTAACCATATCTTGATACAACCATTGCATGGTGGATATGTTTCTTTAATCACTTTAAGTGAAAATTGATCTCTAAATTATTATGTCTAACTACTTAACTATTTAACTTATGTAATTTTGATTTCACAATTGCATAACTTCATTCCAGAGCTAATCACGTGTAAAATATCTAAAATTTTGAGAGCCTATATAGGTTCATGGCCTACTTGGGAGAAGGTTCTCGAGAATCACAAAAATTTCTATGTGAAAAATTTATAGTAAGTCGTTAAATATTTAAGCAAATTAAAAACTAACTTTGTATATTTTATAAGTTCATGAAATTCATCATGATGTATGTTGTGATGAGAATACTTTTGTTGGTATTCTGCACATGAGATGGATATTATACAATCATGGGAGCAGACTCATAAGCGAAACTCAAAAACACCATCTACATGTACAAAAAGAGAGCAATAAAGGAGGCTGGTGGTGTTGATCGAGAGATCTTGCAAAAATTATGCCTAAAACTATAGTTTCAAGTGATTGGGAAGCTACTTGTAGCCTACATTTGAGTGCACCTAACTATCAAGAGAAATGCAAAAAAGCAGGGCAAAACAGAATGATGGAGAAAGATGGGTCAATCACTAAGCATACTAATGGTTCCATTTCCTTTGCCGAGCATATGCGTAGAATGATTTTTTCCATTTCTAAATTCATTTTTATTTAATATTGAGAGCAAGTTTTAATGTTATTAGTTTAATGTAGTCAAAAGGTGGCATAGTGGTTAGCCAAGCAGAGGTTCATGATCGAACTCACTAGAGAGCACAAGGAAAAGGTGAATATGTCGACAACAATCCTATAGGGTCTAGATAAGTGTTTCTTTTAGTTTGAACATTGTTGGGTTGGAAATACTATTTTTAAATAATAAAAGTATGTTGGACAGACTTAATATTAAAAATCTACATATGGTTGTAAGTGTGTTGGAGTGTTAGGGTGATAATATTTTAGTTCTTTATTTGGATTTTTTCTTGGATTGATTCTATTTTATTTTTATTTTTTTTGTAATTGTTTGGTAATATTGTTTACTGTTGCCCATGTGACATGGCAGAAAATGATAGATGGGGAAACACTTGAAATGTTGACTTATTATTTTTATAAGTTATTTTGACTTCTATCTATTAGTTTATAAGATTTGATAGTTATGGATTCTAAAAGATTGAAGAAGAAAACAATAGTGTGTGAACCTTACAAAAATGTTGTTTTATAGGAACTTTTATTTTAAGGGTGAAGACACTATATTGGTGTAGTTAGGATGTAAAAGAAATAAATACAGTACAAATATTGTCTATACAATTGCAAATATTTATTTAGATAAAATGTAGAGCAAAAAACAATGATCTAGATGAATTTGCAAGAGTATGAGACAAAATTTTGAAATGCTTGGGTTGTGGAATGAAAAAATAGTTCTTAGTGGCAACCAACCTTATGGTATATGGTTGTTATTTGAAATGGTTTTGTTTTGATTTCATATTGCTATTGATGCTCATCTTATCATTCAACCCACTGTTGTCCGCATTTGTTTGTTATAAACGAGTTACTTTGTTTTCATTTTCATATGTCTTTACTTATATGATTTTAGAAAATATAGCATTTCTTGTCCAATTTAAATGGGTGTCTAAGTTGTTTTTTTTAATTATTTCAAATTGAAATAGCTAGAAATTAGGATTGTTGCCCAAGCTTAGCCATGTCTTTCACATAAACTTTAATGATTCTATTGGAATAGTGGTGATAATTTGTGTAGGAGCAGTATGGATAATATACAAGTAATTTTGATAGTAACTCAACTTTTGAAAGCTCCTTTGATGTGCAAAAATAGACTGAGATTAGTGGTGGTGCTATAAAGGGTAGGTTGGATGGTTTTGGTAACACATTTTATTTTCGTGACATTGTCGCTACTGGGACCTCCTCAAAAAAAATTAACAACCATGTTACATGTGACTATTTGCAAGAAACAATTACAAAAGTTGTTGATGAATATTTGGCTAAGGGGAGGGAGGCACTTGCTAAGGAAAGGGAAGCAGCTACAAATAGGGAAGCAATTTTCATGAAAATGGTTGAAGATGCGAAGGCAAGGGAGCAAGCTTTAATTGTGACATTGACAACATGCATGCAAAGGTTGAATGTAATGTAAGTTGGTGGTTTGGATGACAATAATGGAGGTGACAATGAGAGTTAGTTTAATCACTGAATGTCTATTTTTATGCTATGTACTATTGTTGATATTTGACACTTATGTCGAGATCAATTGGTTTAAACATATGATTTTGGATTATGGTTTCATGAATTGCTATTTTTATGTTTATGGATTATACTTTTAGAGTTACAAATTGATGATGGATTATGATTATGAAATATTCATAATATATTGTTTTGAAATGGTATTTATATTAATAAAATAAATTATTTTTGGTGCAATAAATTTTGTGACTGATTTGTGACTGATATGTAGTCCCTAATTGGTATCTCAAAAATAATCAATCATTTATTAGTGCCCTTCGTAATAGTGAATACGATCACAAATTAGTGACTAATTTTGTGGTCGAAATGCAATCACTAATTAGTGACTAATTATTATTCGATCACTAATTGGTGACTGAATTGTGATTGAAATTTGGTCGTTG
Source organism: Jacaranda copaia (assembly GCA_014898725.1). Lineage (NCBI taxonomy): Eukaryota > Viridiplantae > Streptophyta > Magnoliopsida > Lamiales > Bignoniaceae > Jacaranda > Jacaranda copaia. The sequence goes on from JACGDI010004221.1 coordinate 1,551,762, forward strand.
ATTTGTGACCTATATTATGACCGAAAAGGTCACTAGTTCGGTCATAGTGACCGAATCTTAATATTTTGTGACCAAAGTTTGGTCACTAATTAGTAGATTAGTAGTCAGTCACTGATTCATCAATAATAAGTAACCCAATTGTAACCGCCCAATGTATAGCCTTGCAAAATATTAGTGATCAACATTTTTAAATTAGTGACTAATAGGTGGTCACTAATCAGTAACCGATGATAGTGGCAGTCACTAATTAAAATTACTGATGAGGGTTTTAGTGACAACACGTGTTGGTCACTAATTCAATCACTAATTACATCAATGACTAATTTTTGTTGAATAAGTAACCGATTTTTCTATCACCAAAAGTTGGTTTTTTTGTATTATATAGCTCTTCCTTGTAATAGCTTGGCCAACTGAGTTGTTTGCTTAATCGCACCTTCTATAACTCTCCCCGGCAATAGCTCGGCCAACTAGCATGGTTACTCTAAGGTCCAGAAATCCATTCAACCCACCCAACTTAATTTGAGGTATTATTGATTGTGTAAAGGGGCAGACTCAATGAAAAAGATGTAATAGTATCATTTTTCCTCTTCATCGCCTAATTAATTTCATAGGAGATAAACCTATTTCTTGACATTCCCTCATGTCTTTTCTATTTTTTAAATTTTAAAAGTATGCATTTTTGGTTGTACCGTCCAATCATGATGTGTTAAAGTGGTGGTGACATCGAGGACACCCATCCATCATAGAAATGTACTAGACTTTTTGCATCTTTCCAAGCAATTCATAACAATTGCTTTCCTTAGTTATCTCTTCCCTCCCCCTTCTTGACTTAGCTCTTTTTCTTCCAGCAAGGATATTACACAGCTTAGCTCATAGAAGATACCAGAGACTTCCAACTTTTCCATTTAATTGGAGTTAAACTCTATCCAGGTTTTGTCCTCTATCTTTCTTTAATTTGTTCTCCCTATTATTTATCTTTTGCCAAGATAGTCATTACTATATCCTTTTACTTGTACTTCTCTTAAACTTTTGCCTACAATACATTTTCTACATCCTCCACATATCTCTCCTCAAGCTCTTGTAAACAAATGGAGGTTCTCCCCACTTGCTCCCTCACAAGTGGTGACCATTTAGAGGAGACCATTCTTTAGGGGGGGTCAATATTTTTTTGAAACTTGTTGTAGTGAATTTAAGGATGCCTATATGTATCTCTGAAAAGATATTTTTCACAACAAAAGATTACACTATTCTGAATTTTAGCCCAACAAACATACCTTGTTATCCCACTCCTTTCTATCTGTGTCATCATACTGAGCAACTACAAACTGGCTTCTGTTTTTCTTTCCCCTCACTCATTGTAGACATAGTTTAAGTTTATGGTACTATTTTGTCCCAATTTATCCGAAATTCAATTTGGCACTTTTACTTAACCTTCCAAGGTGATGCCCACATCTTGACAAACTTCCTCAAGCTCTATGAAAAAATTGGAAGAAATTTATTTTTTTTGTCCTTGCCTACCTTGTGGAATTTTCTTGCCAAATAAGTGGTTAACCCCCATTATCCAACACTACAAGCTTAGCACCACCTTGCTGACATTAGGTGCGATTTGACATTCTAAAGAAACATAAATTCCAACTCTATTGTGTTGATGATGTCGAATTGCTATCTTATTTTGAGCTCAAACTATTAAGGAACAACTAACTTGACTTTTCTGCATATCTTCTTAGAGATCACCTATCTCATCCTTCTCATGTTTCTATTTCTTTCTCTCTTTTGCCTCTTTTTTATCGACTTTCTCCTTTTCTATTTCTTTTTTAACCTTCAATTACATTTGTTCTTGGTGAGCAAATAGCCATGAATGCCTTCATGTTCACCAAGGCAATAAAGGACGACCAAAAAAATAAGGAGCTTAAGAAGAAGACAACCAATGCTAGTTACTAGCAAACATGTTCAAAGATAGCAATCCTTCCTTCAAAGGTGGCCTCTACTCTAAATCAACAGTAATGCTTAGCATTGTAGAGCTAGTTGTCCTTTGTTGTGATAATAATAGAGCTATCACGCAAGTGAAAAAATAGAGATCTCATTAAAAGTCCAAGCATATTTTGATGCAATATCACTTCATCTGAGAGAACATTGATAAAAGTGACATTCAAATAGAGAGATTTACCTCAGAACAGAATAAAGCAAACCCTCTAACTAAGCCCCCCCCCAACAAAGGACCTTCAAAAGACATCATAAAAAGATGGGCCTTACAACTATGGGCAATTAACTTTTAAACCAGTAGGAAATTATTAGAGTAGTACCAAAGAGAAACCTAATTAGATGACATAACTGCTCTTGTAGTACATTCTTATTCAACTAATACAGTCGATTAATTGACCATCTTCATCTTATACTTGTTTGTTATGCATCTGGTTAAAGCCTGTGACATTATAAATGGCTACCAGACATGATGTAGGTTAATAGTTGGCTGCATCATGAATTATGTTTTTATGGCTATGATCTTGAAATCACTTCAAGTCATAATATCTATAAGATATGAGCATCAAAGATTTGGATAGACTTATTCTAGTGATGCATGCTCCAAGGGTTAGAGGATGCCTTTTCGTGGACATCTCGTGTGGTGGATGTAAGTGCACGTTGGTAAGTGCTTGTTGGAAAATAAGTTTACTGAGAACTCAACATAAAGAAACCTTCAAGCTAGCCGAAGTGCCAAGTTAGAGAGGGTGATTCTCTAAACTTGCAATAATACATATAATTAGTCTTTTGACTTGCAGTTCTGTGATAATTTCATGTGCTAGTCCTCATGCTTTTATTCATACACCGACCACTTAGCAAGTCATAAGGTATGTGTTTTAGGTGTGAGTTACCTATACTAAGGGTCTATGAGAACCAACAAAGGATCCATTTACTTATCTTGTTGAATGAGTTGAACTATTATATCTCTTATGATGCTTGATTCAAGAAGTCCTTCGCAAGGTAATGCGATAATTTGAAAATGAGTTTCTAAAGTTGAGGTCACATTAGAATTAATCATTAAAGATTGATACATATATTAAGTCTATTGGGGGTCCAACAAATATCTAGATCCTAGGCCACAATCAAGAGATAAAAATAATGAGAGGACCATATTTGCATAATTGTAAGTGAGAGAGTTCACACAAATTGATTTCACCTATTGATTGGACTTCATAGGCTTGTAGCTGAACGTTGGCCATGGAGATTAGGTACTCTTGAGTTTAATTGATTGGAATAATAATTTATTATTCCCAATTAAATTGCAAAGAGTCATGGTCTATGTCTAATTAACTAGAGAGTCCAACAGGTTACACACAATGTCCAAAATGTCTTAACATAGAATATTATCAAAGTGTTGATAGTATTATCCAAGGAGTTGGATAGAGAAGAAGGAATCAATTGGCATGATTAATTTAAGGAGTCAACTTAATTCAATTAAATCATTTGATTGTTTAATTCTTTTAATTAAATTTAATTATAATTAATTCAATTGCTGAATTAATTTAATAAAATAATATGATTATTTAATTGAGAGAAAATTAAATTTGTAGAGACAAATTGATGGACCATCAATTGGCATTAAATTAAATTGGGAAAATCACATAATTAGTCCCTAAAATTTTACTCTAGAATCACTTTAGTCCTCAATCTTCAAAAATTCATCTTTTAATCGCTGATATTAATATATCATTTTATTCTAGTCCTCAAAACCACTTTCTTGCAGTATTTTACCGAAAATTTAGTCCCTATGTCTCTTTTTTCTTTAGTCCCTATGTCTCTTTTTTCTTTCTTTTTTTTTTTATGAAAAATTGCATTTTACCCCCTATGAAAATGGAAAAGGCCAAAACAATCCTTATGAAAAAAATAGGCAAAAAAACCTGCTTGTGTTTTGAAATTTATGCACATCGCCTCCTGTTCCTAATTTACTTCAATTTGACCCTAATTTTAACATATAAAGATTGAATTACCCTTAATTATTCCATATGCTTTCAATTGAATTAATTAATTTATTTATTTAATTTTTGCATATCTTCTTTCATCCTCTTTAAAATTAAAAATTATTTTTATTTTTATATTTTTATTTTTCTAACTTATTCTATTTTTTTCACTTTCATATGTATTATATATAAATATAATATATATATAAATATATATAATATATTTATGTATATGTTTATGTTATAAATAAATATAGATATAGATTATATTATGATATTTATAATATATATGATATATTAATAAATAAATATAGATATATACATAAACATATAAATATAATATATAATTATATTTGTATAATAATGCCATTCACTCCTGTATCCCACACCCTCAATAGACACGATGATTGGCCGTGGCAGTTACCCCCAGCAAACCCACCCTCTATACACGACACTTTTGCAGCCCCTAATCCCATCCCCAACTATTGTGTCCCTACCTAGCTATGCAGCCACCTTGTATGGGCAGAGCCATAGCAACAATGACCACCACACCACCTTGAAAACAATGACTATGGTTGTTTTCTTCTAAGCTACCACGGCTGCTGTTATTCACCTCAATAACCCATTCAAATTATTCTTGAAACAATTGTTTGATCATTCCAAGAAAAAAAATATTTGTGATACTAAATCAATTTATTATGCATTTTAGATTGATTAAACCAACACCTAAACATAAAAATACATGTGTGCCCTGAGGCAGTGTGGCCTCAACACAAAGTGATGTTTGTAGATTTAAGAATATGTAACTCCGATGAATAGCAAAAAATGTGGCACAATTTGTTCTAATTAAAAAGTATTTTAGTAGTTTTACCATATAATTTTTGAATATATGTATATATTAAGACATGTATTTGTTGGCAAAAAAATTGAAAAAAAAAAGAAAGAAAGAAAAAGTGAAATAGGAACTAAAGTGGAATATAAAACTTTAAATTAATAATTTTGCACTTAAAAAGTCAAAATTGATCAATTTTTTGGACAAATTCCACCAGAAAGTGGTTTTGAAGATTAGAATAAAATGATGTATTAACGTCATAAACTAAAAAAATGAACTTTTGAAAATTAAGGACTAAAGTAATTTTAAAGTAAAACTTTAGACTAATTAATTCAATAGCTAAATTAATTTAATCAAATAATATGATTATCTTATTAAGAAAAAAATTTGTAGAGACAAATTGATGGACCATCAATTGGCATTAAATTGAATTTTAATTAGGACCAATCCATGGACCATCAAGACTAGAGGAGTGTCCATGATCTAGTATGATAGGATCACACTAGACCATGCATACATGACCAATAGGATCACTCCCATAAGATGGAAAGCATGATCCTTACATATAATTGTATATATATAAATTTCATGTGATGGATGATTTGGGTCTTATATATAGTGTGTATATATAAGATTCGATTGGATGGAGATTATGACACTCTAGATGGTATCTAGTGTGGGAGATGCACACTACACCATCTAAGTTGGACCATTTAGATTTTGTCTAGAGGATATTCCACTAGAATGGAGAATGCGATCACTATACATATAGGCATATATATATATTAGTTATTCATATTTTTTTGAGCCGAACATTGCTATTTATACCCCTTAGTGGCCACCGCCTTCTCATATCACTTGACCATGTGTTGGCAAAAATTTTAGCTCCAAAATATCCTCTTCTCTAGTCTTTTTCTACCTCCGAAAAATTTCGTATATTTTCTTTTCCTACCTCACTTTGAAGATATATTCTAGCTTTAATCTTCAAAGTAATAAAGAGTCCTTGGTGTGTGGATTTCATTAGAGGAAGATCACATGTTTTTCTAAGTAGCTAGTGCTTCTCCAATCTAGTTAGATATTGGTATCATCCATTGGAGATTGGTGTTTTGAAGATCAATTGTTACTATTTGAACAAACCTATCTTGGACTAATTAGTCCATAAGGTTGTAGACCACATTTGGCATAAAATTCCAAAGTATACTATTTGAAGCAAGGAAGTTCAATCTAGGACTTATCAGAGATAAGTTACAAGATCCTTACAGACTGAAAAGCCCTAGGATATAAAATACAATATGGTACCAGGATATAAAAATTTGCCAATTATAAGTCGGGTACAATGAGATTCTTTATAAATTCAAGATTGCACAAATATAATAAAAATTTTAATATATTTCATAAAAGTAAGAACTTATATAAACTAGAACTAGGGGACTTCTAGAGGGATTGCTTACTAGACTTAAATACATGGAATAGATTAAAAACTAATACTAATTTCAACTCTCCTATCTAACAATTCCTTTTTATAGAGGGAAGTCACACTTTGGAGCTCAAAATATATACAACAAAATAAAACTATTCTAGAAATCTAAAAAGTACAATAAACTATCTCCTATAAGGTACAGTTACTTTATCCCTTTAAAGACAGACCTCATGCTTTATCATTAAGAACTGTCTCCCAAGTGCGAAGTGAGGTCAACCATGACCTCATCAGAGTCTCCCTCATAAAGGTCTTGTGCCATGGGGCCACCATAGGGGTCATCATCACTATCTTCAACCTTTTCTTTCCCCTTTCCCCATTTTCTACCAAAAAGCTCTTAAAAGAGTTTTAAGGTATATTCCATAGAAAGTTAGGACATGGTTTCTTTAAACACCTATCCTACGTTGTTTTGAGAAGTTTCCTTTTTCCTATGCAATGGATTGAGATAAATAATCTTCTTTTTGGCACATGTGCTTTGTTTGTTGAGGAATTCGAACTTATCTCACCATCAAATAAACACTCTTCTAAATAGGAAGTTTTCTTTATAAAGGATCCCAAATTTTTCTTCTTGTTGAGACCCAATTGCGTATGCCCATACAAGAATCCACAGAACTCTATAGAGGGTTGCAAATCTAAGGAGGATTTTGCCATTATCTCCTTCTTGCTAATTAACTTCTCTAAATTAGGAAGATATTTCCTTGACATTTTTTGGTGAAATGATTGGGTTAATTCCCCAAGTGGCAAACCAAATTTTAAACTAACCTGACAAGAATTAATAAGGATTTTCTAGTTGGAATATTAAAAACTAACTGTGTTTGTTCTGACTATTCTCATATAAGAGAGTCCCTTCCCAAGACTTCATATAATCAAAATTATCAAATATTTTTGAACTTTTAGGTTGGTAAAGATACTTTAAGTATCTGAAACTTCTTGAGGACAAATTCCCCATTCAGTGACAGGTATCACCTTCTTAATGATAAGTTTTCTATAAGCATGATTAATAAGTGAGGTTGCATCCTTATTTCATCCAACAAACTCAATTAAGAATGACTCTGTCCCTGTTAAGATTACTTGATAATAGTAAATCTTTTTGTCCCTCTAAATAGTAGGGAACTATTTATTAAGACGCGTATCAACAATATAATCTAGATGCATCCCTTTAAGGGCTAGATTGATTGGATAGAGATTTATCTAGGAATATAGAATAAAAGGAAATTTTCTCCCCTTAACATCCCCTAGTGGAATGGCAGGCTCATAGGCATCTACAGAATAAGCGTCTTCTTCATTATCAAATTCATTCGCCTTATAAGGCTCAGCTGATTTGGCTACTTTTTTCCCTATATTAGCAAAAGTCTTGTCCTTTTTGGACTATTTCGATTCTTTTTGCCTAATAAGGGGTTTTTTGGCATCTTTTTATCCCTACAAAAACTCCCAAGTGAGAAAATCAGTAACAGAATTGTTACAACCATTTATGTGCTCAATATCAAATTCAAAGCATGATAATAACAGCTAGCAAATATTTGCTTAGATGCGATGTTTTTAACATCTTTTTCAAGAACGTTTTACCAAATTTACAATATATTCTAATTAAGAACTTTTTACTTAGTAACTTACTTTAAAATTTAATGACATATAATACTATCAAAAGAATTTCTTTCTTGGTAGTAGAATAATTTTGTTATTTTAGGTTCTATAAACTCGAAGTATATATAACTAGCTATTCAGTATTAGTTTCAAGAATTCATTTTTTTAAGGTTCTCCATAACCAATATCCAAGGCATCTATTTCAACCACCTAATAAAGATTTGGATTGGCAACAGCCAAATATGGAAGCTCTTTGGCTTTAGCCTTGTTTTTTCTTATAGCTTTTGAGTGTGCCTTTGTGTAAGATAATAGATTCCTGCAAAGCCTTTTCATCAAATCCTTCCTCATAAGGCAGAGAGACAATAAATTTATTCCTCTGCCAGAAGGCATTTGGAACTTCAACACATATTTATTATTATGCCTGCTCTTGTCTTTTCTTTAGTTTTTGGGCACTTAAGTTTATTTTTAAGTTGTTTTATACTGACTTCATCCTTTAAAGATTTAAGGAAATTTTCCTTTTTCTCTATAAGAGAATTTAACATATTGATGGTACAATACCAAGGGGTAGTTGTGAACAGAAACTAGATGGAATTTCCATCCAGACTAGAGGTGTTTCTCTTCTCATCAATTGAAGTAATCAGGAAAAGCAAATGCAAGAATGAATTTACCAAAATTACTGAAGTAGCTAATCCTTTGATCATTATAAATAGCATAGGGATACATATCCCGTTGTTGCATATAGCAACATTCGATAGTTTGTATTGTACAACAAGCGATTACTAATTGGCAGCAGTAACTACCTAAGTCATCTTGTTGTAATATCTTGTTTGAATTATTCCTTCTAAAATGTAGTTAATGTATGCACCTGAATCCACCATTGCTTCAACTTCTAGGGTGAATTTTTTATTTACTACAATGGCAACTTTAGTAAGCCATTTTTGGGATATAAACCGATCAACAGTGTTAATCACTGGCATTTTTTGAGCTCATTGCTAAATATATGATTTATTTCTCTGGTTTCCTTTTCTTCGCCATCAGAGGTTTCAAATTCTTCTCTTTTAGAGGTTGATGCTTGGTTTGTTTCAAAATATGAAACTTTGACTATGATGTATGTTATTTTAGATTTAATCTGATTTATTTCAGCTTTATGCTCTTGTATTGTTGGTTCTTTAACAACTAGCATTTTCATTCTTTTTAAAAAAGTTTGAAAAGAGTAAGATTCATCAAAATATTTGACTTTTTCAGAGAGCTTAGTCACTTTGATTTCTTTTGGTTTTACAACCAAATAAGCTTCTGAAGCTTTTCTTTCCTTTTTAGGATGCTCAATTTGATCTATAAGATTGAGGATAAAGCTTTCTTCTTTAATGAGCATATTAATGTTAATGCGAATGCTTTTGTAAAATAATTGTTGTATTCACATCCTTCTTTACAGCTTTTAGGCTATTGTTCTTTTGTTTCTGTTTCAGAAGAGTCTAAAGATTCTTTAGAGAATTCTTCTTCTTCTAAATTTGTACCTTGAATTTGAACTACCAAGTCTTCTCCTTCTTTAGTCAGTAGAATCGCATGTAAGACTTTCTTTAAATCCTCACTAATATCTAGTGATCGGATTTTTCTTTTTACCTAACTTTTGTTGGTGTAATGACCAATCTTGCCACATTTACAGTAGACGATCATTTTATTTTCTTTTTATAAGAAAAAGGTTGTGTTTCTTGATGCTTAGCATCCTTTTGCTCTTTATGGTGTTTCTTTTTCTTTTTATGATGCCTATAATGCTCTTTATTTTTAGGGTGCTGATAAGCATCCTTATGTATCTTATGTTTTTCCTTTTTAGGGAATTTAATTGGTTGATAACCAATTTGTTCATAGAAATTTCCTAGCATCTCTTTATTATGGAGTGCTTGTTGTTCCAACTGCTGCTTCAATTTAACATTATTGCAAAGGCTGATTTCTCCTGCCATAACTTTGGAGGCAAGGTCTCCATAAGTAATGGTAGAATATGGGATTATCCTACTAAATTTAGCTTTAAGCTTGTTTCTTATCCCCTCTGCAAAGGGTGGAGGTAGTCCGGATATGAACTTTTCTCTCCAAAAGTCCATATGGCAATCAACTCTGGTTATAGCCTTTGGGAAGAACACATCCTTATACCAAGAGAAATGGGATAAGGTTGGACACTTGAAAGTCATCAACTGCTCTTGTATGCGATCCTTTTGGAGCTCATGAGTTCCAATGAAATGAGATGCTACAGTAAAATGGTTCTTTTCTTTCTAAGAGGTGGAATAGAATAACCTGGTTGAAGCGTAATGATCATACGTCTAAGCATGTTGACAATGTCTATAATTTCTTCTTAGGTGTTAGGATCTTTTGTAAACGTTTCAAAGATTTGACTTTTGGCAACTTTTGACTAGTAGAAATCCTACCATCCTTGTAGTTGTCCAAGAAATCCAATAACAATGGCTATAGCAATTTGCTTGTCATAATTACCTTTCAATTTTGTTGCTGCTGCAAACATAAGTATAAACTTGATAGTTTTGATATTATATTTTGACATGCTATTGATGTTTCATTCTACAATAGAAGTTTTGTTGAATTGAGCAAACTCCATCTTTTCTTTGATTTGAAGATCCATCGGAGTTGGTCTAGGAGAGAACGATTTAACCATTGAGATATTCCTTTTGAATGCTAGTCTGTCAACTTCAACTTGACCTATAAGGTCAAATTCTTTTAAGGGAGTACTATTACTTTCTTCTTGATTAAGAGTAGTAAAAGTTTTCTTTTACTTTTCTTCAAAAAATTTAAGTTTTTAGAGTCAGACCATTAGTTCTTCCATATATTTGGAATCCATTATGGTCTCTAAATGAAAATTTTAATCGTAAGATTAGGAGGCGGTTTTAATGGGATTGGATCCACGTTTACTGTAGTTGAGATAATAGCTTTAGAAGATTCCTATTTTTTGACAAATTTTGTCAAATCATAGCTCATATTAGCTACAATTTCTTCAATTCTAGAGGTCTATCAACCAATGGATTGAAGACACATATTAGTGTAGTTGTTTTGCTCAGCAAGATGATTAATATCACCATTAAGCTTTCCTTTATAAGGGACTACACTAGCTTCACAATTATCATGACATATTTTTATGCTAGTACATGCAAGATACATGGATCTTAATGGCTTTCCATTCCCTATTAAATATGGCTTATAAGACGTTTCTAAGAAGTTTATAAACTCTTTTTTAAAGAAATTAGGGAAAATTCTCCTTTTTCTTTTCCACCTTTCTTCGATCTAGTTAAAGAAATCTTGATAGATTGATCTTCCATGTATTGCCTAATATAGCACCATTTTGTCTTGGACTATAATAAGTCAAGAAGCATTTTTCTTCAACTCATTAGTTGGCTTATCAAGGCTTCTTTGAATTCTCCTACGGAAGACAACTTCTTTAGATATAGTGAATATGTTATATCCCATATCTGATTCTACTGAAGAAACTAGTCTAGGAGTACGTCCTTGACTGGGCTCAAGCATTTCTATAGAATATTCTGCCTAGCTCACTTGTTCTTCAATTTTATTAACTTTAAATATATCTTGAAGGGAATTTTTCTTATTTGATAATGGTATTGAAGAAATAAAAAACCTTGCATGATTAAATAGCTGGGATTTACTTCCCATATTAAGCCTAACTTTTCTATTATATGAAAATTTAATTTCCACATCTCTATCAACATATTAGATGGTCTGCTCTACCTGTCGAGGTTTTATGTTTTCAGGTTCAACAATGCTTTCCATCATTTAAGAGCTAGAGAGATTAACTTGATCTTAAGATATAGTCTTTAGGACCACAACATTGCTTTTAGCATGATTTGTTATGAAGAGAGTGGTTTCTCTTATTTTTGAGCTTATTTGCTCTAGATTTATCCTTAATTTAGGAATAATACTTGATATACTAGGGAGACATGGCTAGTAGCTTCCTTCATGTCATACCCATGGGCTCTGGTATTTTGTACCAATGTATCTAATATGTTTAAATCATTGATTGCCACAGAAAAATCAAGAAAATACTTGAAAGGAATTGGTCCTTCACATAAGGATGTTTCCACAACTCCTAATAAAGAATCTTCAAATCTATTATGGCGTTGATCACGAACCATAACTAAAGCAACTGCAGTAAGCCCTTTTTTGGTTAAAGGTTGTAGTCCAACTTGAACTAACCAAAATGCAAATAACAAAGCCTTTTTCTATGTGCCTCAATAAGGTTTTTTGAGAGCAAATAAATTGTCTAATCTCCTTCTTTCAAGGATATTCTTTTTTCAACTGTCTTAACGATATAGTCTAATTTAAAATCGAAAGATCCAATTTTATAAACCTGATTAGGCTTATATTTAAGCAGCTTTTAATGCTAGATATTTTTCTCAAAATTTTTAGAGATAATAATCTCTTCATCTATTTTTTAGCTATTAGCTCAAGAAGATTTTTCTCTATTAGATTCATTAGATCTTCTAAATGCAAATTGAAATAATCTTTCCATTGTTTTGTTTATTATCACCATCAATGCTTCATATGCCTCTCACGCCCTTCAATGACCTTCTGCCAACACAGGCCTTACTATTAGGCAATACACAATTATGGGTTTCAATGCTTCAAATAGTAAACTTTGGAGTTTTATCCCAAATGTGGTCTATAAGACCCTTATTTCAATATATTTCATAAAAAAAAAGAACTTACATAAACTAGAATTGGGGGACTTCTAAGGGGACTGTTTACATGACTTAAAAACATGGAATAAATTAAAAATTGATACTAATTTCAACTCTGCATTATTCTATCTAACAATTTGCTTTTATACAACATAGTCACACTTCAGAACTCAAAATATTATACAACATGATAAAATTATTCTAGAAATCCAAAAAGTACAATGATATATCTCCTATAAGGTACAATTATTTTATCGAAAAAGTACCATATTGGTATCCAAAACATAAGGATGCTTTTCAACACCATAAAAATAAAAAGCACTATAGGCATCATAAAAACAAAAGAAATGCCATAAAGAGCAAAACGATGCTAAGCATCTAGAAACATAACCTTCTTCTTATAAGAAGAAAAAAAAATGGTCGTCTGCCATAAATGTGGCAAGATTAGTCATTACGCTTACACATGCTTGGTAAAAAAGAAAAATCCAATCACTATATATCAGTGAGGATTTAAAGAAATCCTAACAGGTGATTCTCGTGACTGAAGAATGAAAAGACTTTGAAGTTCAAATTCTGGGTAAAGACTTAGAAAGAGAAGAATTCTCTAAAGAATCTAAAGAACAACAGCCTAAAAGCTATAAAGAAGGATACGAATGTGAAACTATTTTGCAATTTTGCAAAAGCATTCAAATTAAGCATTAATATGCTCACTAAAGAAGAAAGTTTCATTCTCGATCTTATAAATCAAATTGAGTATCCTATAAGGCAAACAAAAGCTTTAGAAGCTTATTTGGTTGAAAAATTGAAAGAAATCAAAGAGACTACGCTCTCTCAAAAAGTAAAAAAAATTGGCGAATCCTATTCTTTCAAAAAAATTTAAAAACAATGAAATAAATCAGATTAAAGCTGAAATCAAAGAGAAATAAATTGTATCTCTAGCAAAGAGCTTGCAAAATGCAAGTGGATTAACACTATTTATTGAGTTATATCCCAAAAACAGTTTACTAAAGTTACCCTTGTAGTAAATAAAGAATTCACTCTAGCAGTTGAAGCTATGGTGGATTCATGTGCAAACATCAACCACATTTCAAAAGGAATAATTCCAACAAGATATATATATATATATATATATCCCTATGCCATTTATAATTGTCAAAGGATTATCTACTTCGGTAATTTTGGAAAATCCATTCTTTCATTTGCTTTTCCCAATTACTTCAATAGATGAGAAAGGAATCACCTCTAATTTCGATAGAAATCCCATCTACTTCCCCTTCACAACTACCCTTCGATACCATACCATCAATACGTTAAATTTTCTTATAGAGAAAAAGGAAAATTTTCTTCAATCTTTAAAGGATGAGGTCAGTATAAAACAACTTAAATGTAAACTAAAATGCCCAAAAACTAAAGAAAAGATAAAATCTTTTCAAGAGCAACCACAATAGCAAATATATGCTAAAGTTCCAAATTCCTTCTGACAAAAGAATAAATTTGCTATCTCTCTACCTTATGAGGAAGGATTTGATGAAAAGAAAATTTCAACGAAGACATGACCCATCACCATAGTTCAGTGCCATTTGGAATTATGCAAAATAATAATAATAATGATGATGATGATGATGATGATGATCTCCTACAAAAGAGTCTTATTAGACAAAGTTATAGTCCATGGAGTTGTCCAATATTTTACATTGAAAATGTTGCTAAACTAAAAAAAATAGCTCCTAAACTAGTAATCAATTATAAGCCACTTAATAAAGTGTTAAAATGGATAAGATATCCATTACCAAATAAGAGAAATCTCCTTAATGGGCTTTATCAAGCCAAAATATTTTCAAAATTTGATATGAAATCAGGTTACTAGCAAATCCAGATCAAATAGAAAGATCATTACAAAATGGCATTTACTATATTGTTCAAACATTTTGAATAGAATATTATGCCATTTGGGCTTAAAAATGCCCGTTTGAATTTCAACATATTATGAATGAAATATTCAATCCTTTTATGGAATTTACCATTGTTTATATAGATCATGTTCTTGTATATTCACAAGATATTAATCAACATTTTAAACATCTAAGAATATTTCTTGATGTCGTTAAAAAAGCAAGACATGTAATTTTTGCAAAAATGATGAGCCTGTTTCAACTAAAGGTCAAATGTTTAGGCCAATATATAGAAAATGGACTTAAAGAGCAATTATATTCGTGAAAAGGTTTCAAGATGAGATAATTGATAACAATCAGTTCAAAGATTCTTGGGAAGTCTAAATTATAATTTAGATTTCATAAAAAAAAATTCTTCAGAATGTAAACTTCTATTTCAAAAGGTAATGCCATTCAAGGTTAAAGCTAAAGACCTTCCATGTTTGGCTATTGCCACTCCAAACCTTTATAAGGTGGTTGAAATTGATACCTCATATATTGGTTATGGAGGAATCTTAAAACAACGAATACCTAAAACAAATACAAAACAACTAGTTAGGTATACTTCGGGTTCATGGAATCCAACGCAACAAAACTATTCTACTATCAAGAAAGAAACTCTTTTAATAGTATTATGTGTCACTAAATTTGAAAGTAACTTACTAAATAAAAAGTTTTTAATTAGAACATATTGTAAACCTGCTAAAAGCATTCTTGAAAAAGATGCTAAAAACATCACATCTAAGCAAATATTTACTAGATGACAAGCACTATTATTGTACTTTGAATTTGGTATTAAATACAAAAATGGTTGTAAAAATTCTATTGCTGATTTTCTTACTTGAGAATTTTTGTAAGGATAAGAAGATGCCCAAAAAACACCTTATTAGGGACAAAGAATCAAAACAGTCCAAAAAGGACAAAACCTTCACTAATATAGTGAAATAAGTAGCCAAATCAACTGAACCTTATAAAGCGAATGAATTTAACAAAGAAGAATAAACGTATTCAACAAATACCTATGAGCTTGCCACTCCACCAAATGATGTTAAGGGGAGAAAATTTTCTTTTATTCCATATTCGTAGATAAATTTCTATCTAATCGATCCAGCCTTTAAAGGCATACATCTAAATTATATTGCTAATACACGTCTTGATAAACATTTACCTACTATCCACAAGGACAAAAATGTTTACTATTATCAAGCAATCTTAATAGAGATAGGGTCAATCCTAATTGAGTCTATTAGACAAAATAAGGATACAACCTTACTTATTAACCATACTTATAGCAAACTCATCATCAAGAAAGTGATGATTGTTACTGAATAGGGAATTTTTCCTCAAGAAGTCAGATACTTAAAGTATCTTTATCACCCCAAAAGCCCAAAAATATTTAATTATTTTGATTATATGACAGCTTGGGAAGGGGCTCTTTTATGTGAGAATAGTAAGAAAAAACACAGTTGGTTTTTGATGTTCCACCTAGAAAATCCTGATTAGGTCTTTCCAACTTAGTTTAAAACTTGGTTTTCCACATAGGGAATTAACCCAATCATATTACCAAAAAATGTCAAGGAAATATTTTCCCAATTCAGAGAAACTAATCAGCAAGCAAGAGATGATATCAAAATCCTCCTCAAATTTTCAACCCTCTATGGAGTTTCATAGATTGTTAGATGGGCATATGCAATTGGGTCTCAACAAGAAGACAAATTTGGGATCCTTTATAAAACTTCTTGTTAAGATGAATGTTTATTCAATGGTAGAATGAGTTCGAATTCCTCAATAAAGAAAGCACATATGCAAAAAAGAAGATAATTTATCTCACCCATTGCATAGGAAAGAGAAAACTCCACAAAACGAAACAGGGTAGGTGTTTAAAGAAACCATGTCCAAACTTTATAAGGAAGACGCCTTAAAACTCTTCAAAAAGCTTTTCGAAAAAAAAGTGGGGAGGGGAAAGAAAATACTAAAGATAGCAATGATGACCCCTATGGTGGCCTTATGGCACAAGACCCTTATAAGGGAGACTTTGATGAGATCATGGCTGAATTTACTTCACACTTAGGAGACAATTCTTGAAGATAAAGCATGAGGTCTATCCTTCAAGGGATAAAATAATTATACATTATAAGAGATAAATTATTCTACTTTTCAGATTTCTAGAATAGTTTTATTCTGTTGTATAATATTTTGAGTTCTGAAGTGTGACTTCCCTTTAGAAAAGGGAATTGTTAGATAGGAGAGTTGAAATGAATATCAGTTTTTTATTTATTCCATGTGTTTAACTCCATAAAGCAATCTCATTAGAAGTCCCCTAGTTCTAATTTATGTAAGTTTTCATTTCTATGAAATATATTAAAATTTTTTATTATATCTGCACACTTTTAAATTTATAAAGAATCTCATTATACCCAACTTATAGTTGACTAATTTTTATATCTTAGTACTATATCCAATTGGCGTTTTGAAGATCAATTGTTAATCCCTTTGAGTGGAGTAGTAGAAGGGCCTAAGGAGTGTGATTTGGATCACACTTTGAGCCTACATCTTCTACAAAAGGAAAGCTAGTAAAGGTATGGCTTATTTCCAAATCTAAGCATGAACATAAGAAGATCCTTGAGGCAAAAATTTAATGTGATTAAATTTGCTACCTTTGTGCTAGTTAGAATTTTTGAAATTTTACCTCACCACCTCTAAGTTTTTCCTTCTAGTATTATTGAAGCCAGTCTCATGTTATTTATGTCTAGATTCTAGTTCATCAATCCATGTGATGAATTAATGACAATATTACATGATCTTAATTTAATTGATGAATTTTGAATCATATTGATAGTGGATCTTGCTTGAATTTGTGCTAAGAGCACAATTATATGTGATCTAATGCAGAAGATTCAATTTTATTGAAGTTTGAATTAATTATATGATTGATTGCGATTCAATTTTTTATATGCATTTTTGGTGTAGGATGTTTTTGAATTTTTCAAGCTCTTATTGAGGAGGTTGTCCAAAGGTTGGAATATAAATATGAACAAAAAAAAGGGGGGTTTGAAAATTGAGGGCACAACTTGTGCATGCAATGCACACATGGCATGCTACAAAAAAAAGGGGGGAAAATAGGGACATAAATATATTTTGCTATTGCCTATGTTTGGTTGAAATTTGGGACAGCTTTATGCTTTTTTCTTTTATGAAACTATTTCTTATTTTGGTTCCAATTTGATTATCTTTTGTTTCCTCTTCAAAGTATAATTGTTATGCTATATGTCCAGCATTATTTGAGGTATTTTTAATGCTTTAAATTCAATAATTATGCTATCAAAATGCAATTTCCATTTTGTTAGAATTAGAATGTCTATTTAATGCACTTGTTCCAATTCGGGCAGTCACAGTCCAGCTCACCAAAGGCCCATTGGCATCCCACCCGAGACCGTAGCCATCCTAAGCTAACATTAAGGTGAATTAGACTTGCTTAGACCACCCACTTGACATCTCTATGACTAATATATGAAAATTTATTTTAGTGCATGAGGAATAATTTAGAAATAAAATATAAATTGGAAAGGGATGGTATTGCTATACGTTCAACACTTGGTATATTAAAGAAATAAAATAAATGAGTAAACGCTTTGATGTGGCATCATAATCTGCCCTCATAGAATCAATTAAGCCAATCTGACCTCACTAGCACCATATGAGAAGAGGCAATCTACCTAGACCACTATGATGCTCCCAAGGTCAATAGTCCTAAGGTTGAACCAATTTTTAAAAGTCATTATGCATTCCCTAAAGAAAGGCTGACTTTTTGAAGGATCGATCACCTTTAGGTTGACCTTTCCTTCGAAACTTATCCTTCGCATAGGTGGTTGCATTAAATGTCCTTTAGGCTGTGCCTGTCTTTTCCACATTAATTGCTGGTCAAAAATCTAATTAAATGCATATAAGCTATCCTTTCTTGGTAGAAAATGGTATTTTTGTATTATCTTGGGTGATGACAACCCACTTGGCTATCCATTTAGAACAAAAAATGCCTACTTTAGCCCTATAACCTCATAGATAATATTACTTTTTAATAGGGGGTTTACCTTAATTTTGACTCCAAGAAGAACTCTATAAATGCCCCCCATTCACCATTTACCTCAACTGTGCACTCTATACACATAATCTACTGACTACTTTGGTCTTTGTGATCTTATTATCTTCACAATGTTTATTCTGACTTAAGCATCAAAAGGTCTTATCCGATGGCCACCTTAGTAAGCCTAACATATTTATTATAGTTGCAAGTTCGACCCACACTCATCTGCTTGAGTTTTGAACTAAGGTAATTTTGCAGAACCATTGTGAAACACCTTACTTTCCTCCAAAATGTTCACAAACACTTTTACCAAACTCTGCATCATCAATTAGCATCATCTAGGGGAAATTGATTTTGCAATCCAAAAAAGGTAAACATAAGGCAAATAGTCCTAAAATCATATCGCAAAACCACACATCTAAAATAATGATATTCTAGGACCTAATGCTCCAGCATAGCAAATTGTGACTTTATCCATCAACCATGGCAAACCATTGGCAAAGAAGTACATGTTGCAATTCTAAAGTAGCAAAAACTTCTAAAATAATATAAGCCTTTACCAGCATCCAACACTATTTTAGAGCCATCACAATTGGCTGCAAAATAATAGCAACAATATTTCGATGAGGCTTTGCCCTGTTATCAACTTACTAATGAGGAGGTAGTTTATTCAATTCAAGATTTTTCCTGAAATAACCACGCCTTAATGTAAAACCAATCAAAAAAACATTAGAAGCAACGTAGCAAAAGTTTTCAGCCAGCAAATAGGGATAAATAAGATGAGGTGGTAAATCAAATGCAAGAATTGAACAAGCATTTTGATACAGTCTTAGGTTTCTCCTTGACCTAACTATAGTTGACTTATTAGAAGGTCTAGAGGTCTACATAATGTAGCTCTTACCTAATTACTTCTCAACCATTTATAGCTTTGTCATGTTGATGTACTTATTCGACCAACCAACTTTTTTTGCAAATTTCTCCAGCCTTTTCCACCTCTTAATGCCCCAAAAATTGGGTAGTACTGAGGAATCTAAATTCTATTACCTCACAACATGGCCGCATTGATAATTTTTAGTTACCCTATCTTTCTTCTATGACCAGGAATGGAAAAAATGTTTTTGTATGTTCGAAGGCCCAAGAGGTTTAACATTCCAAGATGGTAGTAGAGATAGCACGTCAAGATGCCTGGTAACCCAACCCCAAACTGGCCAAATACCTTTATTTAGGATCTAGTTGAGTTTGGCTAAATGGAGGCCTCTATGTTAATCAAAGAAAGGTGTTTGGTATTAGTTGGCTTGTCACCGGCTGAGTTAAACTTACCAAAAAGTGATCAACTAGGTAAAAACGCTTTGTCGATTGTTACAATTATTTGTTTCATGCATCTTTTTGCTAGAGTTTAATTTCTTCTTTTTGCACTGCCTTTTATGTTGGCAAATCAAGGAGAAATCATAAATTGTGCAAGGCAAAAAGCAATAGCCCCAGCCAAGAGAAATAAGAAGCGCCACCAGACAGTAGCTACTCAACAAAAGGCCATCTCGACTGTAGCCTTAGTACCCCCAGTGGCTAAATCAACTTTGAAAGCGTTGCTCACTCGATCGGTAATGACAACTAATAGCAGCCTATTAATTGGGGCAAAAGATAATTGGTCGAGTAGGGAGGCCATACTCTAAAGAAAGCAGTAGCTGATAAAGGCAAAGAAAAGGCCACAACAGTTGGTTAGCCTTTCAGCCACAACCTGTTCGGTAAATGCTGTGATAATGTACTATTTGATCTACCCAAGTTGTTGTTGCCCCAATTCAAGACGGAGCCCTCCATGGCCATTCACAACTCACACTCAATCATGTCATTGGGGTCAATGGGGATCGCCGTGCTTAAAGTGATGGTGGTTGAGCTCTTCGCGTTCAACCAGAAGAAGTTCATGGAACTAAGCTAGGTTTTAAGGCTTTAGCATACAACAACATGGTAAGTGTTTGGTCAATTTAAGTTTCTCATCAAATGCTATCTGTTACTAGTCGATCATGTTTTACTAATGAGAAATATTTCCTTTTAGATAAGCCAGTTGGGCTATCATTTTTACTAGAGGTTAGAGTTAGCTCTGGTTGACTGGGAAAAATTGGAGGAGTAAGGAGACATGGAGATAATAAAGGTACAGCTTGAGTTATCTTAAACTAGGGTCGACTAATTGATGAAAGAGGTCACAAACCTCCACAAGTTGCTCACAATAAAAGATCAACAGTTTATCCTAGCTTTCAAAAAGAAAAGCAAGATGGACAAGCTATTGTACCGAGCTCAACTAGATATGCAGCAAAGCTATAATTATGGTTGAACGGCGGCGCATAATGCCACTATATAGTAAGCTCACGCAGAATTTTATAGGAAGCTCCTGCTCATGCAATGGGAGATGATGCAACAATTCATGATATGCTTGGCCTTTCAGGATGCGAACATAATCTTTTCACTGGATGACATAAATATTGCATTCGAGAATGCTATAAAGCAGCTCAAGTATATAGGCTATACCTTTTGATTAGAGTACAAGAACTGCATCAGCCCCATCCTAGATAAGAAGCTGCAGCTATATCCTAAGCCTGAGAAGGCAGTTGCCGAAGAGAACACTATAGGGGATATTTTGGTTGAGTTTATGACCACTACATAGAGTAGGCAAGTAGAGGTGGCAAAAAGACTAGTTGCTATGGTGAAGGAGTTTGACTTCATGAACAACTTTGCCCTTGAGATCTATGATGGCATGCTCAATGCAAGTGAATATTTGTTGCGTCTTGGGAACTTTCTAGTTGATAAGGCAAGGCCTTCACAACTAGCCCCAGCCATTCTCTCCTCTGTTGCAGTGAGGCCCAAGTAGGAGGTTAACAACCTTATGGTAGTTCTTATTCCATTGAGAGATGAGTTTGACCAAGCTATTGAAGAGAAAACTCAGGCGATTCGGGTTAAGGATGTAGGGTTAAGCAACCAATGAAGTTTATGCCGTATAAGTCTGGTCGCCCTATAAAGCATAGCTTTGTAACCTCCACCTCTTTCTCCTTTGTAATGACCCCTTTGTAAAGTTTGAACTCGATGATTTTGACTTAATGAAATATAATGGTTATTTCATCGATATGCAGTTTGCTATTTTTGTTGTTGACTTTATTTTGATGTTTATAGTCTTGTCGAACATGAATGGTTGATGATCAAGTTAATTATAGGTAACACAAATCCCATAACAATGATCGTAGTCCACTTGAATCGATGAAATGATTGCATAAATGAGCGTAATGTTGTGATCGATTAAAGTCATTACCTTCGCAAAGAAATGAGTGCTTTCATCGAACTGATATTTCATGTTTAATATTTTGTTGGCAGATTATCTTCGACCTCCAAGTTGATTCATACTATCATTATTTAGATAACTTATCTAACGCAACGGTTAGTCAAATTATCCTGATATTTACATAAGGTTCTGCTCAACTATATGGTCGAGAGTTGACTGAGTGTATTTAGTAAAATATATTAAATGATTTTACTTACCCTGGTTAGTTATTGAGTCGACTATAGATGCTAAGAGTCTTTTAATCATTGGCGTAAAATCGATGTTTGGGTTAACTACAAGGTCTACTATTATCATTTGATTGAAAAGCCTTAATTTGACAGCTTGAAACTACTTCATGCATCGACTAGAGGGTCAACTGTAATCATTCAACTAAAAAGCCTTAGTTTAGTAGCTTGATACTATTTTGTGGGTCAACTATAGGATCAACTATAAACTTTGGGCTAAAAAGCCTTGATTGGCAGCTTGAGGCTTCTTCTTCAATTGACTACAGGGTCAACTGTAAACTTCGGGCTAAAAAGCTTTGATTGGTAGCTTGGGGTTGCTTAATGGGTCAATTATAGGGTCGACTGTGAACTTTAGGCTAAAATGCCTTGATTTGGCAACTTGGAGCTACTTATTGGGTCGACTACATATTTTTAAGTTATGGTAGGAAATAGGGGCTATTGTAATGTTACAAGTAAATGATAGCATGTTTGCTGCAAACTTTGTTCATACTAAACAATACAATAGCTATTACAAAGCTTTCATACATAGAATTTCTTTAGATTAATGGCATTCCATAGATGGAGAAGTTCATTGCTGTTGATGTCCGCTAATTGATATGTATTGTGCTTTAAAACCTTGACGACAATGTAAGGCCCTTGCCATTTTGGGTCAAGTTTGCTAACGTTCTTGGATACTTCCACCCTCTTGAGAACGAGGTCCCTAACCTTGAAATGGCATAGTTGGCCTCTCTGTTGTAGTTTTCTACCATATTTGATCTATAGTGTTACATAATGTTATAGGCTTTTTACCACCACTTGTCGATGGTCTCCAAGTAAAGCTTTATTTCATACGTGTTTCTAATAAGATTGAAGTGGATCACCTAGGCTATATGTTGTATGAGTTCAGAGGAATAACTGCTTCAAAACCATAAACCAAACTATAAGGGTTGTGATTTATGGCTATACGAGTGGGGGTCCCGTATGCCTATAACACCATAGGGAAGTTATCTGCCCAACTCAATTCGATCCCCTATATTCGGGCTTTCAGGTGGTTGAGAATAGTTCTGTTCATCACCTCTATCTGGTCGCCAGATTGAGGGTTCCCAATCGAGGTAAAGTATTAGGTGATCCCCAAGGCTTCACACCAATTTCATGTGAATTCTACTTTGGAATTATGTTCTATTATCTGAAATAAGGATCTTGAGGAGACCAAAGTGGTAGATTATGTTTTCCCAAATAAAGCTCTTGATAGCAGCATTAGTTATTTTTAGGACTGCCTCAGCCTCGATCAATTTGGTGAAATATTTGACCACAATAATTATAAATTTCCTCTGACTTGTCGTCTTTGGCATGGATCCCATAATGTCAATCCCCTATTGGTTAAATAGCCATGTGACCTAAACATTGATCATGGACACAGTGGGCTAATGCGGGATGTTCGAGTGAACATGGCAAAATAGACACTTTCGAGCAAAGTTAATAGCATCTTTCAGTAGTGTGGGCCAAAAGTATACATATCTAATGACCTTATGTGCAAGAGATCTCTCCCTAGAGTGGTTCCCACAAATGCCTGCCTGGATATGCTATAGGACCTTATGAGCTTGGTCTAGATCCAAGCACCTTAAGAGAGGTCCAGAGATCGAGCTTTTATAAAGCTGTTTATACTCATCAAGGGCAAATTTGGCTACTTATCCTCTGAGCCTATATGTTTCATTCTTGTTGTCGAGAACTGCACCTTAACTCAAGTAAAGCTTTATTAGATCTTACTAAGAAGAAACTATTTCCTAAATGTTCTCCACAAAATTATGTTCAAGGATGCTTATTGATTGTTTGTTGGTGACTAGAAATGTTATCATTCTATTTTTTATTTCTCTGGTTGAGCTAGAAAATTTAGATAGGGCATCTGTTTGTTTGTTCTCCAATCGAGGTACCTAGCTAAAGGTGAACATTTTGAACAATTGCTATAATCTTTTGACCTCTACCAAGTATTAGCTTATTGTCGAGTCCTTGGCCTCAAAATTTCCTTCAACTTGCTCTATGACCAACTGGGAATCTGTAATTGCTACCAAGTGTCTGACCTATCTGCTTTGTTGTTGGTTAATACATAATCAAGCTTGGTTGTGAAGTTGTATTCCTCTGCCACTAGGAAACAGAGAGCAACACCTATACCTCCTCCTAAAGTGGTCACTAACCTATCAATGTGTAAGGTCTAAACAAGAGAGAATGCACAATTTTGCTCGCAGAGTTCGACCCACTCAATGGTGAAATATGCTAAAACTTGTGCTTTTATAGTCATTTAGGTTGAAAAGTAATGTCAAATTCTCCCAACTCGATGACCTATTTTGTTAATCTCCCAGATGTATCTAATTTTGAGAGCATTTGCGTCAATAGTTGGTTCTTCAATACTATGATTGCATGGGATTGAAAGTATGGTTGCAACTTTCGAGCCACAGTGACCAATCCAAGAGCGAACTTCTCAATCTCTAAGTAGTTATATTCTGGCACTTGTAGCACCTTGCTACAATAATAGATTGGTTGATGGTTTTTTCCTTTAATTGAGACCAGAACTGAGCTGATTAAATCTTTGAAAATAGCCTAGTAAATGTGTAGCACCTCTCCTAATTCTGGCTTGGCGATCATGGGAAGCAAGAACAAGTATTACTTTAGTTTGACTAGAGCCCAATCACACTATTCATTCCATTAGAAGCATAACTTTTTTGTGTTCCTAAGTATCTTAAAGAAAAGTAGGCTCTTATCAACCAAATAGGTGATCAATCTGCCAAGAGATATAATCCTCCCAACTAGGCAATATATGTCTCTAATTATTTGAGGTGATGCAATATCTAACACTGCCTTAATTTTTTTGGATTAGCCTCGATACCCCTTTAACTGACCATGTAACCCAAGAACTTGCCTTTTCAAACTTTGAAGGTATATTTGTTTGAGTTTAATTTCATGCCAAATGCTTGCAGTACTACAAATGTGTGGTTGAGGTCGAATAGATGGTCTTTAGCCTGCTTTGTTTTAACAATCATGTCATCGACATAAACCTTCATAAACTTGCCGATCTTGTTCTTGAACATAAAATTAACTAGTCTATGGTAGGTTGCCTCAGCATTCTTGAGCCCAAAATGCATGATCAAAAAGCAATAAACCCTATTAAGGACCACAAAGGAGGTCTTGTCCTTGTCTTCGGGTGCCATGAATATTTAGTGATAATGTTGGAAAGCATCCATCATACTTAAGAGTTCACAACTAGTATTAGAATCTACTAGGAATTTATACAAGGCAGGGAGTAAGGATCTTTAGGCAAGCTTTATTCAAATCAGTAAAATCGTTACACATGCACCATATCCTCTCATTTTGGCAGATGAGTACAATATTACAAAGCCAAGATAGGTATTGAATTTCTTTAATATAGCCTACATTTAAGAGTTTGTTGACTTCCTCCTCGATGATCTGGCACTTCTCAGCATTGAAAGTTTTTATCTTCTTCTTAACAAGTTTGTACAAGGGGTCTATGTTGAGGTGGTGGACGATGACACTAAGGTCGATTCCCCAGAGATTAGATGCCTTCCAGGCAAATATGTCGGTGTTTCTCTGAAGAAAATTAACCATGAGGCACTCCATGTGGTGGTCCATATCGATTCCAATCCTAGTGGTTTTGTTGGGGGTTTTTTGGCTTTAGCTTGACTATTTTGAACTCTCTGATGGGCTCCGTTCTAGTTTCTTCCAACTTTCTTTTCTTACTAGCTTGTCCCTCTTCACGTTTCGCAACAGTGGCATCCCTTGAGGTCTTCAGCAGTGGTCAAGTGTTCTGCTCGCTGGACTCAACCAAAATTGTATAATAGTACTATGCCTCTTTCATATTACACATTAGCTCACATGTATTTGCTAGAGTTGGGAATTTAACTTTTAAGTGGTACATTGAGAAAATGGCCTAGAAGTTGTTCAAAGCTGGTTGCCCAAGTATAACTTTATAGGCAAATAGGGTGTCGACGACTAGGTAGTCGATCATGAGTGTTCTTCTATGGGGGGCTTCCCTAAATAATGTAGATAAGTTGATGGAGCCTTCAAGTATGATATCTAACCCGCCTCCCCAAATATGATTGGGGATGTGCACATGGGCTTAAACTTCAATTGGCCTAAATTCATCCTTTTTAGGATCAACTAGAAAATGATGCTGGCGAAGCTGACATTGTCGACCAAAACCTTTCTCACTTCAAAATTGGTGATCTTAACAAAGACCACTATAGGACAATCAACTTTGTGGTCGATGATCTTGCCCTTGAGGTGGGTGAGGTCATCATCGATAAAAGAGATGGGCTTTTTGCTGGTGGACAAGTGGAATATAATTTCAACTAAAGAGGCCTTGGTTGATTCTAGCCTCCTCTGGGTCTGCCTTCAAGCAACCTTCAAGTCCCTCCCAGTAAGACCTCCCACAATCATGTCAATCACTCCATGAATAGGCAAGTAAGTGTACTAAATAGGTTTTTTTCCTTTGTCCTTTCTACTCGAGCTAACCAATCTTTCTCTATGGAGAGTCTGGTTAGTTTTGCATTTTTCTACTTGGGTATCTTCAGCCACATATTTCTTGAGATGACCCTGTCCGATCAACCTTTTAATCTTATCATGCAAATTGAAATAGTCTTTCGTGTCATGGCCTCTTTTTTTAAAAATGGAAATATTTCTTTGATTTTTTCATGGCCTCCATTTCAATTAGCTTTTTTGGTTTTTTGAGAAGGTTTTCGTGTTGAATCATGAACAACACCTCCTTTCTTAGGAGGTTGACCGATGTGTAGTCATGGAAGCGTTTGATAAGAGATCGACGACTCTCCCTCTACTATTAATTGTTTTCTCTTTTTTTTTCTTTTTCTTGACCTCAAGATTACCAAATTTCAGTCTATTAATCTCCTTTTAGGTTATATACTTCTCTGTTAGGTCGGTAGCCCCTCCATTAATTGGAGGCATTCTTGCACTAAAGTATTGGCACACTCCTTATGTCTAAGTCATAAGAAAGGACATCGATAAAACATTCAATCCTTCGATTGTCAATTTTCAATACTATCATGTTGAATATGGCAAAGAAATCGCAAAGGGACTTTCCCTTATTCTACTTCACAATGTAGAGATGGGTGTAGGGGATTTTTTCCTTTCATCAACTAGCAAACTGTTGAAGGAACTTATCACACAGCTGGTCATAAGAATATATAGATGCTGACTCAAGTTTGACAAACCAATTAAGCGTAATGCTCTAAAATGTGGTAACCAGTATCTTGGCGTGTATATACTTGTTGTGACATACAACTGCATGATATGTTCAAACTGCATTAGGTGCTCATTCGGGTCTGTTGAGCTTTCATATCACAAAAGTTCAATTGGAACTTTGGCATCAACAGTAATACTTTCATTGATTATATCTTAGACTAATGGCGATCCTCTTTCCTAACAAAACCTATAGGGACCACTAAGGTTAGGGGATCCTTTCTGTATATATCCCCAATATCTCCTCAAGGTGTTTGTTCAGCTATTGAACTTAGTGAGATATTTGTTCCCACTTTTCTCAATCCATTTGGGTCATATTTCTATCAAACTGGGGCTTTGCATACTCAACCCTATCCCACTACGGGGCTCAAAGAGGTCAAGTAGCATGATCTACTGAGTCATCAATTTTCTCTTGCTATTCAAGTCTCAAATGTTCAACCCAATCATGCTGCATGGCTCAAAAGGGCTAAACATAATAATCAATGGAATTAGCAATTTCTTCTTGTGGGTTAGGTCAACCTCTCTTTCCCAGCAAGTATTTGGGGCTGACCTCACATCACATTGGCAATCGCTGTGATTTTGGTTGATCAAGGCTATCTCTTGGGGATCTTTCTTCAAGAGGTGGGGGTTGCAAAGTTAAGCTAACTACTAGGGCGAGCATAGCTATATGTTGATTCAGAGCGATAAATAGTTGAGAAAAAATTTGCTCGCTAATTAGTTGCATTAGCTGAGGCATCGTCAAAGTGATAACATGCTCTGGCAGGGCGCTGGGTCTTGAAGCATGAGGCTAAAGAGGAGGAGGAGATGATGTCCTTCTACTTTTCTCCCTTTCTAAAGTAGCTCACCTAATATTTACCATTTTTTGATTACAGTCTCAATTTCCCATAAACGGTGCCAAAATAATGAGGATAAAAGTTGTGTTTACTGGATTGGGTTGGTGTTTGGGCTAGTTAGACCTGTCTAATCGAGCAATCCAACTTAGAAATAACATAAGTTGAGATATGCAATCACGAGCAAATGTAAAACTAGTCGAGGTACCCTTGGCTAAAGCCCTTTAATACTCAAGTTAGTACTGGTCGACTAGATAAACTGAGCAATAGAGTAAAAGCTTATAATAAAGAATGGCCTACTTTAAGAGTGGCTGGTAATGAGGTATTTGTAGCTTTTTCCAAGTGAATGATATATCCAAGATGCCCCTATCATATGTAGAAGGCTCTTGTCCTTATATAGAGAGCTATAGGTCATCTCCCATCTCTGTACTATTTCAGGTGGCATCACCTCCAGCTTTCAAAGATAAAATAGTACACTGGTGGGGCACCTCCTGACAGGTGCCGTGGCAAAGGTGGAATTGGGACAACATGCACAATTAATGCAAAGACATGCTGCTTGTTAGGGCATTACATATAGTAGAGATATGATTTGGTACTAGAACAACCTCGCTGGTTGATAATGGGGTTGACCATAGAATTACTTTTTGAAAGTGAGCTACCTCTAAGGGCATGACGCTCGAGCCCTCTTATCAAAAAGATTGAGTCCATGCATTCAACCCAGGGGTCTAGTCGAGTGGTGAAGTTTTACTTACTGCATAGGTAATAAGGTGAGCGGATGATCAATTATGGTCAATGGCCCAACTAGGCCTCTAAGGCGCGATAGGCCTAGAAGCGTGTTCTCAGGTCGATAGTTGTTGGACTGGGCGTATTGAATTATCCCATATCAAGACCTAAATGAGTTGAATTCCACTAAGGATTTAATCACTATAAATACCAACTCTCAAAGTTAAAACAAACATGAATAATTACTCATATAAAATTAGGAGCTCTTATCAAACTTGTTCTAAAGTAAAGAGCTCGTCAAATTTGCTAACTTTCAAAAAGGATCTTGGCTTCGTGTCCAAGCAGCATTATTTATAAAATGTTTTGAAGATTTTATAAAGTCCTTAGGACACCCTCTTAATATATTATAACAATTGTAGCTAAAAGTTGTCAAAAATTTACAACTATATTGATGTACTTTCATTGTAACTTAGGTATGTTAATTTTGGAGGTATATTGATGAAGGCCAATAGTGACACTTATAGGAGTACATGATTTGGACTAGTAATATTGATACTATTGATGGTCATTAAGCCATGGTCAATAGTAACGCTTATGGGAATACATGTTAACTACTCTATTTTCATGAAACCATGGTCTTCCCAACAATAAGTTGTAAGAAGTCCTTACATAAATGGCATGAAATAAAATATTCATTTTTAATTCTCTAGTAGTAAGATTCAGGCAGATCATTCCAATGGCTCGTTGGCCTCCTTAGTTGAAACTTTGAATGCTCTAGCGACTGTGTGAAAAGTCCTCAACTGTGATCCCTAATTATTTCATAGTAGATTTTGGCAAGATGTTAACTGCTGATCTCCTGTTAATAAGCATACAGTTGATTTTCTGATCTTGCATAAATCCAAAAATAAAGAGCAGCTAATTATGGGGCTTCGATCTCAGTAATAAATCCTCATTTGTAAAGATAATAGCTGCACAACAAGTAGTGGAATTTTGGCTTTCCACCTCTCCAGATGTAGTAAATGCCATTTTGACCTTCTGCTCAAAACATCTCATAGGAAAAAAGTCTCCTAGAGTAACAAGATCCCAATGATTTCTTCATGATATTCTCGATTTAACATAAGAAAATTTCATATCTCTTGCTAACTTTGGTTGAGGGTGCTTAGTGAGATGTTATCTTTTCAAGAATGATGAATGAAGTTGGTGGATACATTGCCTTTGCCTCCGCTAGTGTGTCACAAGAATCCATTCACTATCATCTTCAGTTTCAAAAACAGAACTTATGTCTGATTTTTTCTTTTTTTCAACGGATAAAGCTTCAAACATGACTAGATCTATACTTTCAAATTGAAGTATCCTCGATGCCCCTATAAATGGGGAAAGAACATTCTCCTAGTTGCAAGTGGCATTTGTAATAGCTATGATACTAGCAATATTTGCATCCGCAGCATCTTCGGTATCAAGGATGATTTTTCCATCTTTGGCTAGCGTCATAATTTTCTCTTTAACCATAAAACATTTTTCTATAGAATGGCTAAGAACTTGATGATACTTACAGTATTTCAGGTTTATTCAGTTTCCCAACTTCGTCAGGGCGTTTTAGCTCGGACAGCTCGATCATCTTTCTTGCCAATAACTCGTCAAAGATCTATGGGACATCTGAGTCATGGAATGGGTACTTCTTTTCCTATAGTTCCTTCAACGTAGGTCGACACTTTCTAGCTGGCACAATTTGATCAGGCTTTTCTCCTTTGTTACTATTGGCAAAAATCTTGATAGGAGCTTCTTTAACTGCCATGGACTCCTTCATAGTATTTTTAGTGGACTTCTTATTCCTTTTTAAGTCCTTTCTATCTTTTTTTTTTCATCTACTGGAAAAGCAAGCTTAGGGTTTGCAATGCTCAACTCCATGTCATGAGCACGACTGCTAATTCCTCAAAGCTTTGTGGCTTGATTCCTTGGAGGAAATAAAGAAGCCCCCAAAGCATCCACTGGATGCACATCTCTATCACTAAAACCTCTAATAATCTATCCGTGCAATTCAAGCTTAGTGCAAGCCTACAGTAGATGTAGTCAATAATCAGCTTGTCCTTCCACTGCTTTGCATTAGTAAGCTCAATCGTGCTCACAGTGTGATGAGTGCTATAGTAGCAGTTCAGAAATTCTCTTTTCATTTCTACCCAACTGTCAATAGATTCAGGCTCTAGATCAGCATACCAATCAAATGCATTTTCCTTGAGTGATCTCACGATCTACTTTATGAAAAGGTCTCCATTAGTTTCTACATTATTGCATGTTTCCAAAAAATGGGCAATATGTTGCTTTAAATTACCTTTTCCATCAAACTGTTAGAGTTTTAGTAGTTGGTAACCTATCGGCATCCTTAGTACATCAATCCACTTTGTGTATGGTTTTGAGTACATGAGTGAGTTTTGTAACAGTCCATCATATTATGCTCTGATAGTGTTAGTTATCATCTCTTACAGTTGTTGCACAAACAGTGCAGCGACAGATGTCGTGGAGTGATTAGATTTCTGCACTGAATCTTGCTTGGGTGGCCTTTTATTTATTTGTTTTTCATTCTCAACATAATTTGAGGAGGATGAGCAATTCTAGCTAGATTCTCCCATAATTGAGTGCTCCAGCTTATTCATCAATTGGGTAATTTGAAGGTCTTCGTCTTCCACAATCTTCTAAAGATCAGCTATGGCTTGAGCTATCTGAGCGAGTTGTTTATCCACTGTAGTTGTTTCAGTTACCATCGCAAGAAACGCAGCAAAAAGAAATGATTTGGACTTGATCTCCATAGGACTTGCCGAGTTCGAGCTATCTAATGGAATAGTATCAAAAATATTACCCCTAATGGAGGATTGACCAGCTGCAACAATAATATTCATAACATCTATCTAGTTCATAACAGTGACTTGATTCTTCTTGGGTGCCATGAAGAGTCTGGAAATGAAAACAAAAACTTTGATGTAGGAGAAAGAGATGAGAGGTAGAGATTGTCCTACTAAACGTGCCAGAAATTTGTTCACACAAATTTCGTGTCTGCAAAAAGAATTACAAGATAATAAAAATATGGACAAATCCAATATCTAATTTAAATAAAAAGTGGTTACAATCTCTAAAAATATCTTCGTAACTAAAGATTAATTTCTTTGATTCTTCTCCTTTGAATTTGATTCAATGGCTTAATGCTTATTCTTGAATCAGATGTGTAATTCCCTTCTAGATTTGTAGATAAAATCACAAACTTCTCTTGAAATTAAGTATTTATTTTGATACCAAGGTTTTCACAATTTGGTTTCTTTTGAAAAAGATGTAGAACTTTTATGGTTGCAGCACTTCTTCAAGGCAAAAGCTCGGACTTGAGAGCTTTGATGCTTAAATTTCTCTTGATGTCTGGTATGCCTCCTAGCACCCCTTTTTATAGGCACAAATTAGAGTTTGATTACTTGAAGCTTGAGTCTTCCCTTGGGCCTGAATACCACTTGAGATGGGCTTAATTAACTAATGGGTCTTATTTATTTTGGCCTAATTAGCTAACCCAAACTAAATAAAGAGATTTTATAATTTATTTTGGATTGGCTCATTTTATAAAACCCAAATTTATTATGGACTTTAATTTGCGGCCCAATTCAATAGCCAATTTAATTGGGCTATCAAATGGTAATTTATCCCAATAAAATTTTGATGCCAACAAGCACATAAATCAATAAAAATATATTATCAAGCAAATAAATAAACAAGTATTTTAATTGGACACACAATTTATCATCAAAACTTGCTTGAGACGTCTTTTGAATTTTTTATAACCTCTCAAAAAAAAGAATTCTTGTCTATTTATACATGCAAAATCTTGCATTGCATAAGGTCTAAAAAACATTTGTAGGACAATTCAGTAGTTGAAGCAATATTTTGTCAACTCTTTGCATAATAACGTTCCACTTGAATACCAAAAAATAACCATTAGAAATAGTATGAATTTGTAATCATCTATCGTATATGTTTGCGAAAATAAATAAGACTGAAAAATACTAAAGTAGTAATTTTGATATTGCTAAAGTTCAAATTTTCTAGTTCTATTTTGCGATTTTATATCTTTACTGCTAAAAAATTTAAATATTATTTATTTAATTCGAGTTGGTTTAGGTGGGTTTAGTTTGTCGTGTGACCCAAAATCAAATTTTGGATTGTTTGTGTAACATAAAATTCAACCCAACCCAACCCAACCAAACCTATTTTCTTCGAGTTCTTACTCATGTCGACTTTATTGGACCTAAACCAAAAATGGATCCACCCAAACCCAACTTTTTCGTGTTGAACTTGTATTGAGTTATTATGTCGTGTTGAAAATTTCCACCTCTAATAGCTCCAACATTTGGATTTTTAGATTGGAGGCTTTGAGTTCTAGTAATATTAATAGTGAACTTAATTATTTAAAGACCAAATTGGGCTTAATTTTTAAGCCTAGTTTCATTTTTGAGATCAATTCTCATTTGACTATTTTTGGTCTACAGTTTGAATTATCCCATTCAAAATTCAAGTTTGGATTTATTCTCTACTTGAGCTAAAAATGCTAAAACACTCATAATTTAAATTAAAACTATAAAATCCCTATTATTTTCTCTACCTTTCACATTTCTCCCAATTTTCCTCCATTTTAAAACTAATTTCTATTTCTCTCATTTCATGAATTCTTCATTTGCTCTTCTTTCGCTTGGTGCTCTTTATTCCAATCCATCATTTGTCATTATTGTATTGCTCAATCAAAAAGATTTTTATTTTCACCCATATTTTTGAAGGTATTACTTTTTTTCCCACAAGATATTTCATTTTTGCATGTTGTTCATGGTTAAAGGTTGAAGGAAAATTCTTTTTCGATGTCTACTGAAAAAACTAAGGTAATTATTAATAAGTATGGAAACATGTACAATTGTGGTGTACTATAAGGAGCATTTGTAATGTTTTTTAAATTTTTTTAACTAGAACTTCATTGTTTTGAAGTATGTGAGAATGCTTTTAATTTTGATTACTTTTGATTCTTTAAAGTTGGCTAAGAAAATTAAAAATTAAAAACAACACTCGCCTAATTTATGCACCTAATTTATACAGCTTTTTATGTTGTAAACTCTTTAATGAATTATTTTTTTCATATTTGTATTTCATTTGTTGATATTTGTACTCCATTTGCTGGTATTTGTATACTATCTATTTGTACTTATTGATTGATATTTTGTACCTCATTTATTTATATTTTATACTTCATGAGCTGATATTTTGTACTTCAATGGTTGATATATGTACTTAATATGCAGAGGTTTTATACTTCAATAAGGGGGATTCGTACTTAATGTGTTGACATCTTATACTTCATTGGTTGATATTTGTAATTCATGTTGATGAGATTGGTACTTAATGTGCTAATCTTTCATACTTTAATGGTTGATATTTGTACATAATGTGCAGAGGTTTTATACGTCAATAATGGAGATTTGTACTAAATGTGCTAATATCTTATACTTCATTATTTGATATTCGTACTTCATGTTGGTGAAATTTGTAATTAATGTGCTGATCTTTTGTACTTCAATTATTGATATTTATACTTAATATCCAGAGATTTTATACTTCATTGGTTTGTATTTGTACTTAATGTACTGATATTTTAT
>JACGDI010004221.1:1598963-1614345 GCA_014898725.1 Jacaranda copaia
GATATGGGTGTGGTGAATGTCATATTGGGGATCAAGATAATTAGAGCATCTAACGGGATAATTAGAATATCTTACGGTCTAATTTTAACTCAATCCCATTGTGTTGAGAAAATTCTCAATAAATTTAATGGGTATGATAATTCTCCTGTGAAAACGCCCATAGATTCCAGTCAACATCTAAGCAAAAATATTGGTGAACCCCTATCTCAAGTAGAATACTCAAGCATAATAAGCAGTTTGATGTTTTTAAGAAACTATACTCACCCCATGAGTAGATTTATAAGCAATCCTAGCAATGAACACTAGAAAGCACTAACAAGGGCACTTAAATTCTTAAGTACACCATGTATTACAGGTTAGACTACCCTAGATATCTAGCTATATTGGAAGGCTACAGTGATGCTAACTGAATAACTAATATGAAAGATACAAAATCCAAAAGTGGGTATTTTCTGCCATTCTTTATGGGCTTAACTTGTCCTTTGAGCTCTCTAACCCATTTACTCAGTTAATTAATTTCAAGGTCCATTTGCTATTTTTTGTCAATTTACCAAATTGTCTTTACATTCAATTTTAGTCACATCATCAAGACCCTCTATTTTTTTTAAGTAAAAAAAATTTAATTACATTAAAAATACATTATAAGTTTAATTTCTTAAATTTTTCTTATGTTAAGTTGAGTTGTTGTTCTTGAATTAAGTTGATCTTCAAAACTCACAATTAACTTTACTTGATTGTTTAGTAAACACTCATCCCAGCTAGAAATGGACAAAATTAGTCCAATGGACGCTCAATTTCTCTGCAAGCAGGAAGCACTGTTCCATTAGAAATTTCTGGGAAATGGATGTTTCTTGGACCGTTGGACGCTTCAGAGGTGCTTCATGGAAACTGGCCTTTGTTACATACCTCAACCTCAAAGTCCTCGTTTGTCTTTTACCTAACGCTTCTTTTTTTTCTTTCTTTTTGAGGGTGGGGTTTATTCCCAATGTGCTCTAACATGGCCCCAAGCTTCACTTACTATTTAGGATCGCGATTAATGCAATTTACATTGTTTTAGCCAAGATCATCGTGTTGGAATTTTATTTCAATATATGGACTTCTATTAATTGAATTTATTTTTTAATAAAATAAAAATGGGTTAAATTAATATGGTTGATAAAAAAGATTTGGGCCTAATATTTTTAAAGCCTTTTTCTAAATAGACTTGGTATGACAGTTTGTGTATGCCCAATTTTAGAAGTACGTGATGAGAGGGTTCTCTAGGGTTTTGTCTTTATATTGTGGCCAGATCCCATCTCCACTCGTATATATTGTTATTCCATTAAAACTATCAAGTAGTTTGTGCAAAAAGGAGAGAAAAACTTAGCGATCAATCGTATAATTGCAGAAATTGTTGATCATCAATCTCATGGCGAAATTGTTGTTCATCAATTTCATGGCTTAAGTATGTGAATAAATCAATTTTATGGTGTTTTGATTACATAGATATATAAAACTTAGATTGACTTATTTTCTTACACATCGCCCCTATTAGGATCACAGATCCGCACTAGTAGGCTCAGCGATGTCTTCTTTCTAATACTTAAAGTCACTTAAATTAATTAATTAATTTTATATACTCTTTTTTAGTTTTCATAATAACAGCACCGTAGAGTATCCTTAAAATATGTTTTCCAGTAGTGCAATAGAATTACAACCTTGTTTTTATTAGCCTAACACTCACAGTAGGCAAGGGCCAATACTGCATCTACCATGCATATTATAATTTTATATGCGGAATGGAGTGAATTAGATGCAAGTAAACAAACGCCTTCATCATATTATTGGATACGGGACGATCCGACTATCCTATTAATATTTGAAATCTAAGGTAATCCTACACCAAATTTTGCCACGTGTCCACCTGGGATTGTGGCCATGTCAACTAAATAATACTTGGCCAAATCAATCATCATTATAATTAATACATCCTCATTTAATGCTTCCACCATTTTTGAGAGAAATTAACCTCCTGCCTTTCCTTTCATATATCCTACCTCACGATCTAGAGAACTCACAAGTTCTTATCTGTTGGTAGTCTAGTAAACACTCACTTGAGCCTCAGTCACCGGTTGACCTTTCGACATGTGACAAATATACTGACGTCATTTCTTGTGATAATTTTCATTTGAAACTAAAGAGATGAAATTGAAAATAGATGTGCCATTTAATATAAATGTTTTTAAAATATCAAATTAACATTATACTTGAATTTTCTTCGTACATGTCTTCTACTGAATCTATTTCTAGGTAGTCTAATGCACGTCACGGACGGAAGATCAATTGAGTCCAAGCCAATGCCCACGAGTGCAGATTTGGTGGAAGTGTCTGCTGCATGTTGTGCGCGTATCCCATGGTCCCAAAGAATTGCAACGAATAAAGATAAAATAGAAACAATAGTGATAAGAGTAATAGCTTCGATCCATAGGTCTCTAAGTCCCTGTAGAATAACATGCAACAAACATTTTTGACAGACTGACTTTTAGAGAACAACTCATTGCTCACCTGCATCCAAGGAAAAAACCCTCTCCTCTGCCGAAGAGAATTTCTTGTGTCTCAAAGATGGCCTAGTCTAGTCGTCTTCGGCCCTTATGGAAGATAAATAAATGATTCTTTAATCCAAGTCAACTTTTATTCTCTATGATGTTGGTAAATAAATGAATCATAAATTGAGGTCCGCATTTATTTTTTGGTATTATGAAATTCTAGCAGATTGGGCCAACAATTAAAGATATTTAAGTCTACTCAAACTCTCTATAACTCATCTTTATAAGTGCCATTTGTTACAAACACTGCAAGGTACACAATTTTTATCTTTTAGTTTTTCATAATTCTCTTTGTACATTACTCTCATCTATCGAATTCTAACTTAAGTGTCGAAAGATCTTTGCTATAGAACACATTGGATATCCCTAGTAATTTGTTGTTGAGCGCATAACTTAAATTAGAACGGATACTAAAAGAAGTTCAACGCTAAATCAAAAGCAAATTTTTCCGCACTCACACCATTTCAGCCATGGCAATCCTAGTAGTTGGCAGCCATGGCAACTGACTAGGACTGTTGTGATAAGGTGCAGGTGCGGAAGATGATGGGTCAAAAAAAAAATTATATATAATTTTAAAATTATTTGAAATTAATTATGTATGTAAAATTATCAAAATTTATATTATTAATTGCTTTATTGAAAATATTTTAATCTTTATGAATTTTTATTAATATATGTGTTAGTTTATGATGAGTAACTTAAGATGATTACACTCATTTTAAGAAATAATAAATTTGAGTTAGTTTAAGAATTATTTTAAAATTTATTATATATTCAAATTATAGAAATATAATTATTTTATTATAATATGTAAGAAATTGTATTGGCATGTAAATATATTACGAATAATTTAAAATTATTAAAATTACATTAACTTAAGATGTAGTAAGCTTGTATTTTCTTAAAATTTAATTTAAAACTCATTCTGTATTTAAATTATTGAAATTATATTTTTAATTATTTTATGGATAAATGGCACTTTACTCCCCCAAATTTAATTAATTTGGCATATTACCCTCCAAAAATAACTAAAAGGCACTTTACCCTCTTAGTTTAGAATTACTAGAACACTCTGTCCCCTCAAGTACAATTTTTGGCAAATCATATTGTCCAAAAAAAAAGGCTATTTTTGTCATTTCACTTTTCCCACATTTTTCCACTCCAAAAAAAGGAACCCAACTACTTTTCTACATTTTTCAGCTAAAAAATAAAGAAATTCATCTACCAAGAACAATAGGATATGGGGGTTCTTACGATTATTTCTTTTTCTTACATTCAATTAGCTTATTTGTCATCTCCTATTGTTTAGAAAATTAATTGTTAATTGAAATATAACTGAATGAGTTTTAATACATGTATTTTAGTTAAAGTATTTTTAGTTTTTCATTCATATGGTTGTGCTGTAATTCATTTTCAAATGATTAATCCATTTTGTTACCTAATAAGATTGTTCTGCCAACCATATTAAAGAAGCAAAATCATTAACCTTATTATTACTCTAAAATATATTTTTCTTACTTTATAAAAGACATTTTCAAGAAATAATAAAGCTCATGCTTTATTCTAAGATTATCTAATCCATCTTTAAAGAATCAAAATCATTAATTTTGTCATTCATCTAAACTATGGTCATGTTGATTAGGAACAAAAAAGGAAAAGTGCTTTGTATGTATATATTTTAGGTTAATAGCTAATTCAATATTTCGATTACAAACATAATTAATTAGTTTAATAAAAAATGCACTTTAAAAACTAATAACCCTCTTAAGGGAATACATCTACAATACATTGCGTAGAGTGCCACAAAATATGTTGAGGAAAGTGGAGAAAAGTGAAAATGACAAGAATAACATTTTTCTCCAACCACATAATTTGCTAGAAATTGTATTTGGGGTAAAGCATTCCATTAACTCTAAGTTGAAAAGATGAAGTGCCTTTTAGTTATTTTTTGGGAGTAAGGTACCAAAACAATTAAATTTAGGGAGATGAAGCGTCATTTACCTTTATTTTTCGAAAAAATTATTAAATATTTATAAAATTTTCTTACTAATTTATGTAAACTCATATGAGTAATCTAAATTATTAAATTATACTAAAGTTTATTTTCTTTAAGAATTTCTATCGCAAATTTAATTTAGGTAATTATTTTTAAAATATTTAAAAGTAGCAAAAATTGTGCATATAAATAATATCAAAACATAACTTAGTATAACTGTATAAGTATGTGTGAACATAATACTTAAAAAAAAAAAAAGAGTGAACGTAATACTTAGATTGACTTGTATAACTCGACTTTTAATTAAATTAATTAATTAAAATAAATAATAAAATTAGTCTATTAACTAATAAAATAAGTAATATATATTTTTAATAGTAACATTAGTATTTAATTGAATTTATTAAATTAACCTCCTTATAGATTCTTTTATCTACAAAAAGGTCCTCACATGCAGGGCACATGCATGAATTGTATAAAGATATTTTTTATCCAAAAAAGTAATCAGCTGTATGCGGCCAGTCAACTCAAGCGCAGTAAAGGCATCAAGTTTTTACGCATCTGTCTGTGATAATTTCAGCAAATTCCGCCAATTAAACTAATGATTGGATCTATTTACTGGTTATCACTAAATCTCGAGAAGGTGGGTGTAATATTAAGGAAGACAGCTATAACTATTAACTATAACTATTCCATTTAAAATACATGAAAACTTCATAGATAAATTAAATAATATTTTTTTAATCAATACTAGCGGACTGGTGAAAAGTAAAAGAAGCCTAGCCGTCTTTAAAATAGAATATTCCTATTAAAATATTTCTGTAGCATATAACCACTTTTTAATTTAAGTCGCTATTCTTTAATTTTGTTTTGCAGTGTTCTCTTTTATTAGGGGAAAAAGAAAAAAAAAATTGGAGGAAAACGATAAATATAATAAGTTTTTAAGAATCTCCCACTTTAATTTAGTCTGTGGCGTTGACCAGTGATGTCACTGCCTACATCATCTACTTTTGGCTGGTTGTATGCTTGGGATTTAATGTATGACGATGACGATCGATGATGGGCAGTCCATTCAACCTTCAAGTCGCATGGTATTTGTCCAACTCAACAAACACAAAAAAATAGATTTATTTAACCAATCCTAATTGCGGGTAACACTCACACTCAGTAGCTCGCGTTGGTGGAAGTTTTGTTGGAACATAACAATTTGATAGTTTGAAAAATGCTTTGGCTATGTTGTCTTGGTTGTTTTCCAAAAAAAACACTCATTTTTTTCATATTAATTACAAGATGGATTTACATTTTCTAATCTTAATTCCCAAAAATAAAATTTCAATACTCAAAAAGTCCTCACAATTCATTTACAAAACACCATATAACCACATTTCAATCATTAAAAATTAAAATATATCACTTTCACTCTACAAACCTAACAAAAAAATAACTAATTTGACATCAACAGTAAAATTTATCCTCCCAAAACATAAAAAACAAACAATTCATTTTCAAGTCATTTTTTATATTTTCTCAAAACAAAAAGAAACACACGGCACATTCTTCAAATTTTCTTCCCAAAATATTTTCTACGATTCACCCAAAAGCCAAAAGAATTGGGCTTTGAGTTACGAATATGGTGAGGGTAATTTCTTCATTCTTTGATTCTTCAAAGAAAGAAAGAAGGATGAAGAAGAAGAAGAAGAAGAAGAAAATTAAGGGTGGCAATTTCTAATTCGACCTAACAATTTAATACAAAATCAATGCGAAATTATTATGTTTGGATTGGAATTTATCAAATTGGATTAAAATCAGATTATCCCCAAATACAACCAAAAAATTTTGAGTGGGTTTTGTGTAAGGCTGTACATACTACACATTGCTGCAACATAAATATCAATTACTAATATATAATTAGTTACTAATCAGTGACAACCATTAACAATGTCAATAAAAAAACTAAGTAATATAAAAAAATTAAAATTTTATTGTTATTATCGTAAAGATTAAGAAAAAAACTTTAGGATTAGTATAAAAATTTTCACAGCATTTTTAATAACTAATAGATAATTAAACAAACAGAATTCTCTCCAAATTTTTAAGTTTTTTTTTCTTAAATGGGTAATAATTAGAAAGATTGAAAAGGAGAATAAGTATTGAGTTTGGTTTTGTGATCTCATGGTTCGTTCTTCCTCTCTCTATATATTTTTTTTGGCTATTTGTTCACTTTGTTTTTGTTCTCTTTCATCTATTGACAACCTCAACGTTAATTTATTTGTCCAAATAATTTTAATAATTTTTACTATTAATTAATTTAAACTTGCATATTTTCACGTAATTTGAATTTTAATGCTTATTTGCAACACATTGTATATAATTCTATCTCAACCTCGTCATGCCCTAACATTTTTTTTTTAAATAATTTTGAAAATTTATATATCCACATTTACATAAATGCCATATATTTTCAAGTTGGTTAATGCCGCAAAATCATAATGTAATTTTTTTTTTCTTCTTGTATTCTCCTCCATTTTCTCATGCTAGCTAATAATTCAATTTTATCATAATACATAGGGCTATAAAATGGGTCAAATTCAGAGTGGATGATATTAGATCTAAATATGAATACAATAATGATATGTATATTCAAATTCCATCTAAGGGCTTATAGAATTTATGGTTGGTATAACCATATTTAAATCCAAATAAAAATTGAATATTTGAAAAAAAATTGAATTCAAATTCTCCTAAAATCATTATATATTTGTTATTTTTCTAAAAATTTAGTAAAATCCATATCCAAAATATTCATCTTTGAAAAATATACACACAACAAATTAATGAATACATTTTTAACTTTATTGATCATTTAAAAGTAATAATAGAATATAAATTAATTACATTCATTTACCATATTTTTGCATTTTAGATTCTGTTGCTAATAATAATACTTATTTGGCATTATAAATACATAATTATATTTGATTCTTCAATCAACTAATTGTAGAATTAAAGTTTTATTAAACAAAACTCATTTTGATCAAATCGAAATTTACATTGCATTCTTGCCATATTATGACATTCTATTCCTATTCATTATTATTCTTGCATCATTTTTGTTATAAAAATAGAAAAATAGATGACACAATTATGATATAAATAAGATCGAAATCAACAATTTATATAAAAAGTACCAAATTTGATATATTAGAACTTCCTTCATCCAAAAAGTCATTTTAACATTGCTGAAGATCCTTTGAGTGCATATATATAATATTATATATATTCAAATTTAAATTATTAATGAATCGAATTGTGCCAAATCTATATTAGCTCAATTTATTCTGAATTATAAAATTTTTTTAGTCAAATCATATCTATCGAATTTTTATTGATTAAAAATTTTAAATAATCAGATCGAATTTGAATTAAAATATGCTCTATTGACATTACTAGTAACACATAACAATTAAGTAAGAAGAACAATTACCTTTTTTAACTGCCTTAGTACCATAATGTTTTTTCTACTATATAAAGAAGAAAGGAAATTTCAGAGAAATTATATTGCATTATGTTTGTAAAATGTTGACCCTGGGTGAATGTTAAAAGTCTAAGTCAAGTAATTAAATTTAAATGTGCTGTAGGAACCGTCACTGATTTTTCAGTCACCCATGCCCTTGGAAACATGAACCCCTCTATATATTATATATACCTTTCTCCTTCCAATAAATCAATTGAAATTTCCATTTTCCAGCCTCCATTTTGTGGCGAGTAGCAGGAAGGCATAGAGGAGTGTTCAGTGATGCATGGCCACGGAAGTGAACGAATTCCCCTTCTTAACCGACATGTAAGCTCGGGATATAAGCAGCACATGAAATGTTTTTCTATCTATCGGTGAATTTTTTGTTTTCTGTTAATTTTGTGTCATTTTGTGGGCTGTTCGTCTCTTGGTTTAGCTTCGTGATCCGATGATATCTTGCTTTCTTTGAGCGGATATTTCATGATTTCTGATTTGAATGCTTATAAGCAGCCCAGATTTTTTTCTGAATAAGATTGCTGGCACTTCTGGTTTCAATTTGAAGTATGCATATTTGTCTTCTTCCTATAGGTTTAATTTGAGCTATTTGACTAGTTGAAATCTTAAGCTAGTTGAGATTTCGTCATTTTGATTTTTGACATCTGAATAAGAATACTTTCGTTTTAAGGCCTTGTGTCGATCAATTTGTTCTGGGGCACGCGGAAAGTCTGATTTTCTTTTTTTATGTGTAATTTATTAGTTATTTAAAGTGTTAGCATGTATGTATTCGGGTTTCCAAAAAAAAATGTATGTATTCGGGTTTCTTATCTTTCTCTTTGTTAATTCTTGAGCTTGACTAGGTGGAGAGAAAAGGAAATGCTGCTGCAGAAAATCGTCAGCTGACAGACCTTGAACATGGAGATGCAGTGCCGGTAATATTGGTTTTCAATTTTACTCATCTTTTTGATGCTATGCGTTAAATTGTGGTATTTACAAGAAGCTAACTTTATTCTTGGGAAATACAGGCGGCAAATGTGGGCTTTGGTAGAGTATTATCCCTTGTAAGTGGATGTTAATTTTGTAGCATGATTAGTCAATTTGTGCTGGTCTTTTTTCATGAAATTTGTTGACAGGCGAAGCCTGAAGCTGCCAGTTTGATTGTTGCCACAGTTGCTCTATTGATTGCTTCCACATCTAGTATATTGGTGGTAATGTACTAAACCTCAGCCAAGAACACTGCCACCACTCCCTACCTCTCTCCCAAAGTTGAGGATATCTTCTAATTTTTCTTACTACGTGAATTCTGCAGCCAAAATTTGGAGGGAAGATAATCGATATTGTTTCAGGAGACATTCAAGCACCTGAACAGAAATCTAGAGCTTTGAAGGCCGTTTACAATACTATACTTGAAATCTTTCTTGTTGTCATAATTGGGTATGTTATGCTTATTTTAATGGTCTAGAAGATATTAATTTCTTCCTTTTTTATGAATGACCTTTTTCGCCATCTCATCCCGATAAGGATGAGATGCTCTAGTGAGTTTATATAAAAAATTCAGAGTAATGTTTCTTCATATATCTTTGACTTCAGATTCTTAATTAAACTTTTAAGTTTTGTTCAAGTTCAGAGGTTGTTTAGTATCTCAGATAGTGCATTCTTTCTTTCAGTTCAATTTGCACAGCAGTTCGGGCATGGCTGTTTTCCTCTGCCAGTGAGAGGGTTGTTGCTCGATTAAGAAAGAACTTGTTCAGTCATCTTGTTCACCAAGTAAAACCTGTTACCTTGGCCAGTTGAAATTCTGTTATGTTTTTTATTGGGCTAGTTTCTTGGCTAAGAAAATTCAATTCTCTCATTGACTTTCTTTTAAAAAAATTTGGAACTGATGGTAAATTTTGTAGGAGATAGCATTCTTTGATGTGACTCGGACAGGGGAACTCTTAAGTAGACTGTCTGAAGATACACAGATTATAAAAAATGCTGCAACTACCAATCTTTCAGAGGCTTTGAAGAATCTTTCAACTGCGTTTATTGGCCTTGGATTCATGTTTGCAACATCATGGAAGTTAACATGTAAAACTTAATCATCATTAAATCAGAGAATAAACTCATCGTTTGTCCCTCTACCACACTTATAGTAATTCCATTTTCCTATTCTCTTTTCAGTGTT
Source organism: Jacaranda copaia (assembly GCA_014898725.1). Lineage (NCBI taxonomy): Eukaryota > Viridiplantae > Streptophyta > Magnoliopsida > Lamiales > Bignoniaceae > Jacaranda > Jacaranda copaia. The sequence continues at coordinate 1,609,223 of JACGDI010004221.1, forward strand.
GGCTTTGGTTGTTGTTCCTGTCATATCGATAGCTGTACGTCAATTTGGTCGCTATCTTCGGGAACTTTCTCACAAGACTCAAGCTGCTGCTGCAGTGGCTTCTTCCATTGCTGAGGTATCCTTAACCCACTTAAATAATTTCTCCATTTATTTAGTTTACAGCATTACCTTAATGCTCTATTACACAACCCTTATGTCACTCTACCAGTTTGTGTATGTGATCATAGAGGCAGATGGGCTAATTTCGAAAACATGGCTGCTAAAAAACTATCATGTAGCATTCTAGTGATTGTTATTGTATTAACCTGCTGTGCATATTGAAATAAGCTTCTCTACCTAGAAATATACAAGACATTAGAATTAATACTTTCTGCTGTAAATTAAATGACGGAAAAAAATAACTTGACTTGGATGAGAGAGGAGGAGGAAGTGGTACAGTTATGTCTTTGACTGATGTAGGTCATTTATTATTCATATGGTCCTCAAATTCCCGTCAACATGTTGGATGAGTTAATTTTGATAATTTTGCTAGTTTCCTTCACGTAACACATACTACTGCTGTGTAGGAAACATTTGGTGCCATACGCACAGTGAGATCTTTTGCACAGGAAGAATACGAGAACTCACGCTATTCTGAAAAAGTTGATGAGACGCTGAAGCTTGGACTAAGACAAGCTGTGAGTTTTCTAATGTCGTGTGGTTTTTGTGAATCCAAAGTTTCATCTTTCAATATCTTATGTTTCATCTATGCAGAAAGTTGTTGGTCTTTTCTTTGGAGGTCTCAATGCTGCTTCAACACTATCTGTCATTGTGGTGGTTATATATGGTGCTACCCTGACTATCAAAGGCTCAATGACTCCTGGGTCTCTTACATCTTTCATTCTGTATAGTTTAACAGGTAATTTCCTTAAGCAAATAGATCTTTTACAGAGTTTTAATACATGCTTCAACCTTAGTTAATCACCCAGTCTTGAAATCATGCATTTCATGATACACACTTTACTATTTCCAGTTGGATCGTCCGTATCTGGACTATCTAGCTTATATACAGTAGCCATGAAAGCTGCTGGAGCAAGTAGGCGGGTTTTTCAACTTTTAGACCGTACGTCATCCATGCCAAAATCAGGAAACAAGTGCTCCCTGGGGTTAGTTTTTTAAGTTGAAACTTATAATGCTCTAATTTGTTTATTTTCTTCAATAATTACACGCTACTAGAAAATGCATCATAACTAGGGGTGCCTAACTATGGGCATATTAAATTTGACTGGAAAATGTGGTTTTAGTTACCTATTTGCCTTGTTCATTTTATAGCGAGAGTTATCTTGTTCCATTTTACAGAAAACAAGTTGGTTGCTTTTTTCATAAACTCTTAGTGCTAGCCAAAGAAAATTTACTAACTTGACCATGAAAATATAATCACAAATATGCAGTAGGGGTTGTGTTGATAATTGTCAACTTTCAAGTTACTGTGGCCTTGTAATGGATTCTATTTCCATTGACTAAATTCACTTTAATTACCACTGTGATTAAAAATTGTGCTTCAATGTGATAACAGTTTCCTATTCCGTCTACATGGATTCTTGTGAGCTTTCATACTCATAGTTGATCACCATTACTGTACTCATTTTTGAAGCATAATTCTCTTCCATAGTGAGTATATTGGAGTCAATTAGGGTTCCAAGTAGAATGAGTGTTTTTTGCTAAATCTGTGCCCATTATGGCATGGATGCTATACTCATAACAACATGTTTATTTTAGAGATCAAGATGCTGAAGTAGAGCTGGATGATGTTTGGTTCGCCTATCCGTCCCGACCTAATAATATGGTCTTGAAGGTATTGATCACACATCTCACTTCTGATGTTTTTAAGATGGCTCTAATTGTTTGGCTAAGTGCTTTACGATTTTGTGGTTTTAGGGAATAACGTTAAAATTACAAACTGGTTCAAAGGTTGCATTGGTAGGTCCAAGTGGTGGTGGAAAGGTATTATTTTGTTGCTCTTGAAGTTGCCATAATATATTTCATATTCATGCCACCATGTCATACAAAGTGTGAGATAGATCTAGTGGTTTGGGAGAGTGAGAAATTAGAAAGCAGTAACTTGCTTGTCCTGGAGCACCTATTATACGCTTATTCTTTGCTGCAGACCACAATAGCGAACTTGATAGAGAGATTTTATGACCCTGTCAAAGGAAAGATTATACTGAATGGGGTTCCTCTGGTTGAAATATCTCATGAGCATCTACACAGGAAGGTAATTCTGTTACTAAATGTTTTTTCTTATCTCATCATATATACTGCCTTCTTGTAGTTTGACACAATGCTGTGAAGATATAGAGATATGTGTTTCCTATAATTTTGAATTCTTTAAAATGCAGATCAGTATTGTGAGCCAGGAGCCTGTTCTTTTCAACTGCTCGATCGAGGAGAATATTGCATATGGATTTGAAGGGAAAGCAAGCAGCACCAACATAGAAAATGCAGCTGTAAGATTTAAATTCTTTAGTGTGACAGATATCAAAGAGTCCAACAAATTTCTTGATCATATTTCCACTGTATAACAAGCAGAGAATGGCAAATGCTCATGAATTCATTTCCAAGTTTGCTGAGAAGTACCAAACCTTTGTTGGAGAACGTGGTGTGAGGCTTTCAGGTGGTCAGAAACAAAGAATAGCCATCGCTAGAGCTTTGCTGATGAATCCCAGAATCCTACTTCTAGATGAAGCAACCAGTGCCCTCGATGCTGAAAGCGAGTACTTAGTTCAGGTGTGTTTTCTCTGTTGTACTCTCATTTTCTCTTATTACGTTGTCTGAGGCATGGCTTCTTGTGATGTTTGAACTGTGTAGGATGCCATGGATTCTCTGATGAAGGGCCGGACAGTGCTGGTCATAGCTCATAGACTGTCGACTGTGAAAACTGCAGACACTGTAGCAGTAGTTTCTGATGGTCAGATAGTAGAGAGTGGCACCCATGACGATCTCCTCAGCAAAAACGGTATTTACACGGCCTTGGTTAGGAGACAATTACAAGGTCCAAAACCTGAAATCTAGTCACTAGGAGTTGGCTAGATTTGTTGACTCGTAATAAAATGGAGGCAAAGAAAATGATTGAGGGATTCTGAAATAGATTCGGTTTTGTTGAAATGAGATAAACATGAAAGGTAAACCTGTGACATAGCATCATTAATATGGATTTATATACAGGCAGAAACCCGTATTCTATTGCATCAACAGCAAAACAAAAGCCCGTTTTCTGGCTTTTTCGCCTTCTGTTTGTCACAAATCTGTCAATGCTGCTCGTACTTCTAGGTGTTATTCTTAAGTTTTTAAATCTTCTCTTGTTCTGTTCGAAGAAAAACAAACGAGGGAGGTAGTTTAGCTACATTTCTTAACTTAGTCTAGTGCAGTCATTATGAATCTCTTACTATTAATCCTGCTTTTCTCAATATAATTTGCCTGAAACCAGTCAGTCATTTTCCATGAAATGAAGGCGATCGGGTGAACTATTTTTTTCTAAATTTGAAGCGGCTTTAATCCTCTATTTTCCACACTCTATGTATGTGAGTTGTGATCATTCTAAGGTTAAATGCATCTTTGTGTAGTTGCAACCAGAAGATGAGAAAAATAAGGTGTTGATCACTATCTTTTGTGTTGGAAAGTTATCGTGAAAAATAGATGACATAAACATCGTATTAAGGAAATATACCCCTTCGCAAGAAGAATGAGAGCCATTTCTTAAAATGATGTATTACTTTGCAGAAAATAGATATAGAGCTCCTTGTTCATAGGCAGAGAGATATTGTCCCACTAATCAAGCTACATTTTGTAGAAATAGCAAAAATGGGAAATTTTGTATGAAAACCCCATGTAATTCAAAATATGTCATGTTAATGTTGGATTCACAGTATATCAAAACGATTTATCCAAACGATTTAACTCACTCAATTCAGTAAGACAATCGGAGTTAGTGAGTTGTGAAGTTCACCGTGAAATGGTGATTTAGAGTTAAATTAATGGGTGTGATTTGAAGGAATGACTCCATTTATTTTATTTATTTTTTGGGTTTATTGTAGCTCCTTTGACTTTATTTTCGAAATAAATTAGACCCTATGTTAAAATATATTTGTTTGATTCATTTCACTTATTTTTATTTTCAGTTCTTCTCACACCTATCCAATCATCCTATTATAACATCCATTGAAATTAAATTCAAATTAATCTAAAATATACAAAAACCACCCTAAAACTATTAAAATATACATAAATTTTCAAAAAATACACTTTCCCCGTATAAATATTCTAAATTTAATAAGTTTTTATCCTATACCTATCTTATTCAACTTTCTCAACAAAAAATCCAAATATATTTTTATTTATAAACAGAAACCAAGTGCAACAATTTTCAATTTTAAAAATACTGAAAATGAAGAATGCATATGCAACACAAACACAAACAGCCTGCCTGTTTATCTGATGTTCATTATTAAGTTTCCTTTCATTCTTCCTATGTTTAAGTCTTAGGGATGCAGCTTAGCAACATAGGCATTCTTTGCAACGTAGAGAAAAACTTAATCAACAGTATTTAACAGGCTATCAAATTATATCTAAAACCCACGCCCAATATAAATATAGTGCTAGCACAGAAATCCTTCTCGATGAATATGTTTAAGCAGCCGAGGACTTGAAATATTTCGAAGTAATTGAACACTGTAAACGAAGTTGTAGCAACTATTCCTTCAATTGAAAATTCTTCACTTAAAAGGTAAGAAGACTAAGGTAGATAAAAATTTGCAAACGGAAGCAAAACATAGTTAGTGAACTGAAGCCTGAAATTAAGGAGAGCTGATGCCCAAGTCCTGATGGCCACAGTTTGGAACATGAACACCTACAGGACAAAACCCAGTTCAGAAGCTTTCCTCGCCTTTTAACTTCTAGTCCAGGTAATTCAAACAGAAATGTTCTAACCGGCAAGAAAACAGAGAGGACCAATTAGCTGAGAAGATGCAATTCAATGTAGACAAGCATAGAAGGGACCATTTTGATACTTTTTCCCATGGAGAATCAGATACGTAGGAACATACTACTGCAAGATCTCTTTGTAATAGTGTCAAGTCTGATCATCC